>PVHP010003339.1:23876-79276 GCA_004024765.1 Zapus hudsonius
AAAATAAAATTTAAATAAATTAAACTTTAAAAATTTTCAGAACAGTCTCTGGAGAACTGGCCAAGCAGTTAATGTGCTAACATGCAAAGCCTAATGAACCAGGTTCAATTCCGCAATACCCATGTAAAGCCAGATGCACAAAACGACACATGCATCTAGAGTTTCTTTGCAGTGGCTAGAGGCCCTGGCATGATGCCCCCCTCTCTCTCTCATTTTTTTCTCTCTCTGATTGCAAATAAATAAATAAAACCTTAAAAATAGCACAATAATAAAAAGAGAGGGCTTGTTGAATATTACTGACTACCCAGTCAATACACACAGTCTGCTCTTAAGCCATGTTTCTAGGCTTATATCAACTTCTCCATGCCTTCACCCTTTGTATTTTTTAATATCTTTATTGTGAATAAGTTTATCCATTGTAGGAGCAAATCTTGTAAATGTGTCCCGGTTTCCCTCCTCTCTATCCTCTACTCACTGGGGTCCTTCCTCGGTGCACATACTGGATCTGTCCATAGGTTAGGGGGTTGTATTCTAAGACATAAAGTCTGAGCAATACATTCTTTTGATGCAGTCTCACTCTTGCTGTGGCCGACCTTAAACTCGTGGTGATCCTGCTAGCACAGCCTCCCATTATCTTGGATTAAAGGTGTGACCCAACATGCCTGGCTCTGAAATGTACATTTTATAAGATTCTTATAAAAAAAAAAAAACAATTGATGTTCTGTGTAATCAAGGAAAACTCTGGATAGCTATTTTCTGCCAAGGAAATAAAATCTTTTAGTAACTGAAAATGTGTTCTTAAATATGGTAAAAGGCAGAATTTAAATACATACTATAAAGAAAATGATTCACGTTGTGTTCAATGTAATTACAGAGGTTTGATAATTACTGATGGGTTAATACAAATGTGTTAAGACTTATGTGTGTAAATTGATAAAATTTTCTTCACTAAGATGTTCAAATTTTCTGCAAGAAGAAGACTATTAAGACATTGGCAGCAAATTTTACTCCAAAATTAAATGATTATGTAATGCTAAAATGTGAACTATGGGGCCTTAGCACTATCAAATCATGGCATCCAACGAATACTAATCTACCTAATTGAAGGCATGTTTCAAGTTGGGGAACATAAAATTATACTGGAAAGAAGACAGAGATTTTTAAAAAGAAATGTGTGGAAAAGATTTGACTTTTCATTAAGGAAATTGTGTGCTTGAAACTCTGATTATTTTAACTATAAACCACACAATGGCTCTCTTTGAAGCTATCTGGGTTTAAACATGATTTGCTAAGGGTTGGTTCTAATTAAGTGAGTTTTTTTTAATTAATTGAGTTTCAAATGACAATTCCACAGGTGTCTTAAGAGTAAACAAATGCAGAGACATATATAATTCTGACCACGAAGAAATACTTGCAGACAACATAATCCTTCATCAACTTGCTTGACTACTTTTCACAGACTTAAACCTGGCAGACACTACATGAAAGGTTGTGATGAAAACATGAAGAGCTTTCATCGTGGGTACCTAGATGATGGGTTCATAGATGGGTACATATATGGGTACATAGATGAAGGGTACAGAACGAGGAAGGTTACAGGATGACCCACCAGGAATATAGGATTAACTAGTGTTTACCACCACTTTTATTTCTTTTCTTGTAACGATCCTTCATTTATTACATTTCCCCTCAATTTGACAGGCCAAAATGGCACCTTTTCAGAAGCCAGTGAGTTCACAGCTTGAAAATGGCAATAGGAAACATGGAATATACTGCTATTTCTATCTCTGAAAACATGTCTCGTTTGTTTAAAAAAAGGGGGGGGGTCCAACTTGATGTTCTGTTGGAAAGAAATACAATGAAGTTACTTGGAAGAAAATCTTATTTTAAAAAAAACATATACTAAAAGTGTCCCAGGTGCAAGTGTCTATACTAAGTATACACAGAACAAAGTCAAACCAATATTCAATAGAGTACAGACTTGTTTCTGCAGTGCACACCACCATTCCAACTTCGTACGCTGGCAATTGTTACTCAAACCCAACCTTTAGACTACTGAAGTCTAGTTAAATATCTCCCCTGTAGATCCAGATATCCCTGTGTAGATTTCCAGTTCTCTTTTCTCATTTACAGTTCCAAGTAAAACTGGAAAGCAAGTGGAAACAAGAGAATAACTAGAAGCAACATTTTAAAGTGATATTTCTTTTGATATGGAAAGACAACATTTATTGCTCAAGTAAGTATGAATACTCAAGGTTGAGCTCAGATAGATGAATTTACTATACACCTTAATCTTAACCCATCTAAATGTCTATTTCCTTCTATTTCTATGTCCTTCTGGTATAGATATTGCCCCATCTCAGTTCTCAGCCCAAGGGATCCGTTTTAGACTTTAGCCTAAAAAAAACTATAAAAGTCCTTCCCTTGGTTCTCTTAATACAACTAAGAAAAGCTAAATGTTTCATATGTGTTTACTAGTAAGAGAAAAACTGAGAAGTCAGCACACAAGCTTCATTCAGTATGAATGTCTTGAATAATGAGCTCAGAGTTGCTGCCTAGATTATTTTTAGACACTCTTCTAAGGGGTCCAACTACACTCCAGGCCTGTTATAAATAACTTTATGGGCCAACTTGACTAGTCTAAGGGATGCCCGGGGATACATTTTAAACCATCATTTCATGGTGGACTGTGGGGTATCTGTGTGAGTGTTTTGGGAAAAGATCAGCATTTGAATTGGTGAACTGAATAAAGCAGTAGGCTATTCTCATTTGGGTGGTTATTATGCAATCTATTGAGAAAACAAATAGAACTAAAAGGAAGAGAGGAGTGAATTTAACCTGCTTGAGCTAGGAGATATCTAACTGTTCTTGACCCTGGACATGGGTGCTTCTGATTCTAAGGCTTTGAATTTAGATTGGGACTTATACCATGACCTGCTCGTGCCTTCTCTTACACCATAGTTGTAAGCTATGTCATACCATTGGCATTCCAGGTTTTCTACCTTGCAGATCGCAGAACAGAGGATATTTGGTTTCTTGTGTTGCTTTGGCAAAATGCCTGACAAGAAGAATTTAAAGAGAAAGGTTTATTTCAGCTTACATTTCCAGGAAATCCAATCCATGGTGGCCTGAAAGTTGTGGCAGCATGAACAGAGGTAACTTGTCTCATTGAGTCCAGAAGCAGAGAGAAATGAATCCTGGGGCCCAATTTCCATTGTCCTTTCTATGTAGTATAGGATCCCAGCCCATGGAATGGTACTGCCTACTATTAGGGCGGGTCTTCCCACCACATTTCACCTAGTCTAGAAACCACTTTACCGACAAGGTGGGAAGTTTGCTCCAAACTGATTCTAAATCTCATCAAGTTAATAACATTCACTATCACCATAGCATCTCTGCAAGAAGAAGAATATTGAGAAAGCCCTGGAGCCAATTGTTCTAATAAATCCTCATGTATAGTTTATACATATGTTGTTGATTATGTATATCTGTAGTACATTGATTAACACAAGGTTCAAAGGACGAGTACTGCTAACAGATGCTTCATGTCAATTCCTGAAGTTTCTACCCAAGGAAGCAAGATGCTACCCACAAGGCCCAGAATGCTAAGCAAACTCAAATAGCACAGCACTCCTTCTCCCATATACCTAGAGCTCATTTCAAATCGCTGCCAGAATAGAAGAACCTGTGGATATTCGCTGAACTTCAATGTCACCTCTAGTAGTGCTTTTGTTACTTAGCCAGTGTGCCAGTTGAAGAATTCTGCCTATATAGGTCTGTCATTATAGCCAAATTGTTCAAAATAGCATAATAATCACCACAACATGAATTCTCTAGAGTGGACTATATCTCATATATATACAAAATTCAGGTAATAAAAAAATTTTTGAACATGTGTTTTCCAAGTATTGTTCCAAAGGTCTTTGTGATATAATAGATATAGTGAAGAAAAACAATTAGGCAAAGAGCTGGGTATTTTACTTATTTATTTATTTATTTCTATTTTTTGAGGTAGGGTCTCACTCTAGCTCAAGCTGACCTGGAATTCACAATGTAGTCTTAGGGTGACCTTAAACTCAAAGAGATCCTCCTTCCACTGCCTTCTGAGTAGTGCTGAGACTAAATGTGTGCACCACTCACCTACTCTCTTTTAGCTATAATTACTGGGTAGGATTTCAGGTGACAAAAATTCCATAACAGACATCCTTTTTTTTCTGCTGGATATTTACTTATTTCTATCTTTTTTTAATTAGATAAATTATATAAGCAAATATTGTGATGGTACCCCCATTCTCCTCCTTTCTGTCCCCAACCCACTGAGGACACTCCTGAGTGAGCATACTGGATCTGTCCATGGGTAAGGGGGCTATGAATAGCACAAAAGGTAGCCATGTCCCCCTCCCCCTTAGTCTTAGTGTGTGGTTGCTGAGGGAGTAATTTCTGTGGATATTCTCCCCCACCATGGCTCTAACATTCCTTCTCCCCCCTCTTCCACACAGTTCTCTGAGTCATGTGAGTTTTAAGTCTGCTTTATTGTTGAGATCTTAAGTGTCTCTGGATTTCTGCTCTGGGTTATATTGGGTATCCTTGGTGTCTGTCTCCATTGTCCTTTTATGGATTATCTGACTTGCTGTGGTGATAGGTCTCTTGGTTATCTCACCACTTTCTCATAGGTTTTATTTGAGACATATATGAGAGGCCAAGGGTGGTTCATTCCCTCCTAGGATGCCAACCATCATCCCATGGCTTTCTGGTGGAATTGAGTTGTCAATGGCTCTTGCTGCCATTTGAAAAATAAAAACAGAATCTCCATTGGAGAGTAAAATCAGTATGAGTTAAATGAGACAACATTGCTATTTTGGCTAGCTCCTAATGGGTGTAGCCTCTCTGTAGCTCTCTGGTAGTGGGAATTTCCCCTAGGAGCCCTGGTTCCTGGTCCCCATAGGATTTTGCTATGGATCCCAGTTACAGGTAAGGGTTCCTTGTCACTAAGCGGATCCCTTAGCCAATTATTAAGCCATTGATTACCCTCCTAGGTTTAGTACCACTATTGCACAGATGAGCACTTGTTGACTTGCTGGTCTCTTCCATAAAGTAGTTTGTTCAACATTTTCATGATAGTCTATATTGTTTATCAGTGATCTCTGATTTCTTCAAATATCATTGACCAATTTCCCCTGTAAGCTCATGTAACACCTAGCACTAACCATGCCACAATCTGGGAGCTGGTTACCATTCTGGATCTAGCAGGGTCTCAGTATTGTGTAATGATGATGCTCTGTGGTATCTTCAGCAATAGGGTCTTACCTTTGGCTTGGAGCAGATATCCAAGAGCTTTGACAAAAGACTGTCTTGTTTTGGGAACCTTGTGGGTCTTTTTGATCAACAGCTCAGTGTAGGAAGTCATCAATGACTGGGACAGGGAGTTGTAGGCCTAAGCAATTTTTTCTTGGGGCTAGGCTTCCTCCCATTTCATTCATGGCTCCTCTTACATCTTTAAAAAAACTACTCAGGAAGATTTTGGAAGCACAGTGGAACCTGTTTTGTTCTGGTCTGTCTCTATCAAATCTGCAAAGTGAAAACAGGCCATCCACACCAACTTTGTGACCGTGCACAGTGAGATCATCTCAAGACATCAAAAACCTAATGTGCTAGTTTCTTTTCCTTGAGGCTTATTTTGAATGTTCTATGCAGAAAGATAAATAATGAGAGCTGTTTTGAGAAACATGGGAGCTTAAAGGATTATAAGTGCAACTATTGATTGATGTAAAAAAGTACTCAATTTATTTTCTCACTCTTTCTGGAACAGGAAGGGACAAAGGAGGAATAAAAACATTCCAAAGTACATCCTGAAGGAAGAAAATATTTAGCCATTTTAAGCTAGTTGAAGGTTGTTCATTATTACAATTTCTAGTTAGAAAATTGACAAAATTGACAAAGTTGACAAAATTTTGACCAAACTCAGGATATAAGTACAGAATTCACTATGCTTTGCAGTTTGTTCCTATTACATTCCTCTCTACTTAAAGTCATGTACTGTATATAAGATTAGAATAAGTATCTTCCCTGAGCTCATGGAATCCTTTCTCAAATTACAGAGGCACATGATAAATAAGTGATTCTAGAATTCACTGTTTGATTGCAATGTGACCAAGGCAATGGATTCTAGGATTCTATGGGAATGTTTACCTGGGAGACCTTGACAATGAACTTAAGCAAAGTTCTCTAAAATGTAACATTTTGATATGTAAGAAATCCATGGACGATTACATACTAGTTGATGTATGATGTTCTAGTGATGAATCTCATCATACACTTTTAGTTTTTTATATTTATATATGATATACAATGAGTGTCTGATTATAGCCTGCGGAGTAAACGCCTGTACAGAATTCTGGACCCACTTCCATCTTATTTTCTTCTGTGAAGATGAGAGCTATTATTTGTATTATCTTGTATTGTCAGATACATAAAATATTGGATAAGACACTAAGAAGCAAGTTTTGGACCACAGACCAAGAATAATGGTAATAACAATAATAGTAATCATTGGACATTTCTAATACACCAAATACTGTTATAAGTATTTTCATTCATTGTGTTAAATTAGTCTCTATTTAATGAATACCTAAAAAATTTAAGGATGGTCATAATTCAAACTGTTCAAATGTTCAAATGTTTTCAAATTGTGTTAAATATACAGTACAGCTTATCCTACATATTTAGATGAAAAATCAGTTCCAACATTTTAATGAAGCCTCTTTGATATATAAAATTTAATTGAATAATTTTAGATTATTTTTTAACTTGTATTTTTGACATACTGCCTCACTATGTATCCCTTAGGTAGATTAGCTGGCCTCAAGTTCACAGTCCTTGTAGCAATTGCCTTTCATTGCTGGGACTAAGTACCCGACCAAAAGCAGCTGATAGAGGAAAAGGGTTTATTTCAGTTTACAGTTTCAAGGGGAAGCTTCATCATGGCAGAGAAAGCAAACCAGAGCAGAGACTAGCCATTTCATCTTGTCACATCAACTGTGAGCTATGAACACCCAGGGGACTGGACTAAGAAACCTCAAGGTGTTCCCCAATGAAACATCCTCAGCAAGGCTCCACCTCCCCAAGGCTCTACCAGCAGGGAACTGAATATGAGGCTTAGTCATAAACACATGAGGCGATGGGGAACATTTTACATTTATAGCTACTGTAGTCCTCAAGTCTTAGCTTCCCAAGGACTGGATCACAGGTGTGCAACTAACACATCCAGCATGATTATTCTTCTTAATCCTCTCATGGAATATTTCTTTCATAAAATTTAAAGCCTATCTGTGTTTCAAAATAAAAAAATAAGAAATGAACTGAAATAGACATAAAACTGGAGGAAATATTTTTAAAGGAAGCTTCATGATTAAGAAAAGGAATATGATTTCATTTTTTCTACTAGGGTCCTTTAGCAATATTAAGGCAATGTTTGACATTGTGTACACTCCTATCTTCTTTTCAAAATGTAATACTATTTCAGTGACAGAGAGCTCTCAGTATCCCCATACAGTGGTTTGCTGTGCTAAAGAATTAGCATTTGGTAATTTATCAAATCTGATATATTTTTAAAATCTACATGACAGTACATTTAATGATCCTTCCTGGAAGAATAAAATATTAATCTTGGTGTGAACTTAAAGACAAAAGTCCAACTCTGCCTTCCAAATACCTGTTATACATTTCTGATAAAAACTGGGGATTTCACATATGAATATTCTTAGATATCTGATACTTGTCATATATTTTTGCCCTGAGTTTGTGAAGATTTTTAACAAGTGTTAAGTTTATAAGATAACTTTATGTAAAAATGTACTGGTTTTTCATAATCATGTCAATTATTTTCATATATAATGTCTAGTAATTAAATTTAGTAATGTGTGATAATTTTATTATTATTTTGCTATGTTTCATTTCTCAATTTTATATTTTCTGATTTTGTACAAATTCCTTTGCCATCTTACAAATCATTTTTTTCCAAAATTTTCTTTATTCTTTGAGGATCTTCATTTCTTGAGTTCATTTTGTAGCGCGTATGAAAATAATGGCAAATATCTTCAAATTATTCATCATTAAAATATATCTTTATGACTTTTGACATAATTTAAAAGGAATAGTGAGGGCTGGAGAGATGGCTCAGTGGTTAAGATGCTTACCTGCAAAGCCTAAGGACCCAAGTTTGATTCCCCAGTACCCACATGGAACTGGATTCGTTTGCAATGGCTAGAGGCTCACATGTGCCCATTCTCTGTCTCTGTCTCTGTCTCTGTCTCTCTCTCTGTCTGTCTCTCTCTGTGTCTCTCTCTCTCTTTCTGTCTGTCTCTCTCTCATAAATAAAAAGATAAATAAAATTTTAAAAGATTTTTAAAAATAATGAACATATGACTTTTCATTTGCTTTTTATTACAACTTAAAAAAATCTTGCCAGTGATTAATCCATAGCTAAAACAAAGACAAGATAGTACATAACCAAAATAATTTATCTTGAGATAAATAATTAAACACTAATTACTTTAGAATTACCTTTTTTTGAAAGGTTATAAAAGTAGTATAATAATTAAATTTCCTAACAGGGTACTGCAGACTTCAATGTTTAATTTTAAAGCAACTCATAAAGTTTTGATTTCTGGGAAAGTACTACCAAAACAATTAATTAATGTGATAATTCCTTTTATTTTCATTAGCCTTATACACCATGTTATGAAGTGAGGTTGGAGCTGACAAGTGCAACAACAGTGTTAATTAAGGATACATTGATTACAAAGATTAGAAATAGACATAGACACTTTGTTAAAAGCATTGTGGCCTTTACTTTCAATTTTCTAGTTTCCTTACAGGCAAAATTATGCTACTATTAGAGTAAGGCTGTGCTCATAAATGTCACTGATCCACCAGTTGTTATATTTAAAGAAAAAAAAATTCAGCTACAGCAGCTTGGATTGGACCACTCACTATTTTCAAAGGTTAACAAAGCCAGTAGGAAATATAAATACGATTAGGTAATGTAGGTTACCTTTAAGTTTTTCCTGTGAGCATTAGATAACGAGGTCTTATACTGCACAACTTCGGTGGTGATTCTTTTCATTTACCCTTCTCAGTAAGTGCATAGAATTCCTCCACAAGGTCTTGTATCTTAGGAGATTTGCATTTACGGTGTACATCCTGCAGAGCACACTGGGCTTTCTGAGTAATGTGCCAGTTGATTTTAGCTTAGAAGCTCTGCGTTTATGTTATTAATTGTCTGGGAGGATGTCCAGGAGCTGACTGGACCACTCCAACTCACTAAATACATCTTATTAATCAATACAGTGACTCCAAGGGCATAAAACCTGAAAGCAATAAATAGCCTGATAAATATGATTCTAAGCTTAAGAGAAGTTTAGCCCGTGAAGGCAAAGAGCAAAGATAATTAAAGCCAGCAGGTTCCAGGTGAAAGTTGGTCTCAATTAACTCCTACACAGATCTGAATGGGTTTTGCTTTGTTTTTTTTTTTTTTCTGAAACTAAGGGCATAACTGTAACTGAGCTAACAAATTTTTCTTAACATTGACTTGTTTAAGACATCTTCTTTTGAGTAGAATGTAACTCAGCTAGTCAGTAATCTGAAAAGAAGAATTCAAACAATCTTTGTGGGGCTGGCTCAATAGTTTGAGTGCTTATTGTAAATGCATGAGGGTTTGAGAAAAATCTCAGAGGCCCTGCCTTGGATTCTTAAGTACCCACATTCACAGCTGGACATAGTCATGCATGCCTGTAGCCTGGATTCTGTGGAGAGCTGAGAATTCCTGAGGCTTCTGAAAATAAGCTCCAAAATTCATTAAAGACCATTGTTCATGTAATACTCTTATAGGCAATGGAGGGGGACACCTAATGTGCTCCTCTGGCCTCTGCAAGCACCTATCACTCACTCACACACACACACACACACACACACACACACACACACACCACATACTATACCCCAAAAATGTGCAATATAATGTTCTAGACATTTTAATAGATAGGCCTTCTGTATTGTGTGATATTGTGATTTAAGATGAGTTTTTGATATCCATCCTACTATGATTATTAAGTATCAGTTAAATCACTGTTTTGTCTTTTGAATATGAAATACCCCTCATTGCCTCATGTGTTTGTGATTAAACCTCATACACAGGTTATGGCACTTTGGTAGGTGGAGCCTTGCAAGGTGTGTCACTAGATGTGAAATTTGAGGTTTATTAACCCCCGCTTCAAGTCAGGTCCTGAGACTACTCCCACTCAGAGATATGAAAAGATCTGAGCCAGACCCTGCTTGTGCCCTGCTTCTCCTGTGAAGATGGAGCTTCCCCTCAAAACTATAGGCTGAATTAAAACCATTCCTCCATCACATGCTTTTGGTCAGGTGTTTGGTCCCAGCAATGAAAAGCTAACGGCAATGTCATCCAACCTTCATCTGCTTTTACAATGGTAGGACTTCAAGAGTTAAAAAAGAGATTGGGGCTATCATTTATATACAGCTATGAGAAATACAAGAATTGAAAGAATAAATTTAATATTTTCAGATATCACACCTTATAATGTGTAAAGTACAAAGTAAAAGGAAATTATTCTGTCCACATTGGAATCATACTCCCAATACCCAAGATTACAAATACGTCATATCACTAGGCAACGTAGAAAAGAAATACATTCTGTAAGAGCCAAGGGAAGGGAAGACATGTGTACCTGCACAAGACATGTGTAATATGAAGGTAAAAAATGACATTGAAATGGAAGAGGGACTGTTTGGAAAAGAAGTAGGGGTTCAGTGGAGGGGGGATGAGGGGACAAAGAAGGGTGGTGGGAGGGGGTCCTGACCAGGGTACATTGGGTAATGTATGTAGGTTGCCAATAAAAAGTTAAAAAAAAGAAAAAGAAAGAAAAGAAATACATTCAACCTCTTTAAATGTTAGCATATTCTCCAATAACAGTCATTCAGCTTATGATACAACCACCAAACATCATAATGTTCAATGAAGCCTAAAGACATAAACATGCAAGAAATTTGAGCTGGCAAACCCTAGCAGGGAAAATATTCTCCGAGAAATCTATATTAAGGAGACTTGAATTGAGTTCTGAAGGGTCTTGGAAGCTATACAAATTATTAAATTAGTGTCTCTGAATTTATTCCAAGTTCACACTTCTATACAGTGCACTGAGATGTTCAATATTAAAACTGCAAACCATGTATCCTTCCAGTCGGTTCCGTGTCTGGCTTTATCAACAGGGACACTAAAGAGAAGCGAGGAGCAAGCATCAGGTCTGCCCATCCTTTCATCACTATAGGTGTCATGACCACAAGCTGTCCACTAGCGACTGTCCTGTCTCATGGCAGTAAATGAACTCAGCTTACAAGTTTTCCAGCATTCACAGATTTTAATTCCTTGCCCCTTTCTCACAGATAGCATCCGTGTCCCTGCCACCTTCTTGAAGATGTAGGTACCTTTCTTTAAGATCTGCTATTTTCCACTTCAGAATTCTCACCTTCAGCCCATGGTGACTATATTGAAACTATGATGTGAACTCTCTTCAATCTTGTCAGATACCTATATAGTTATTTCTATATGGATATTCTTTACATTGCTATCTATGCTTGATTGCTTGGCACAGTGCCTGTCCCTGCTGATGTTAGGAAGGCAGCAGCCACTTTCAGAAAAGGCCAGAAGCCTTTGTCTAGGATTATTTCAGAAATCACTTTCCTCCTTTAAGACATCGGATCTTCATGGCAAGGAATTAATTGATCATCCTGAGCCCTGCTGATCAGTATTGTTCACCCTCTCCTGACAAATGCAAGGACCTTCACGGAGTTTAGAAGTACCAAGTGTATTTAAAAATAAGGATAATAGTAGTCCTGAAAAATTATAGAACATGCTTATAAAATCAGAATCACTCAAACAAAAGTTTTCTGTTGGGACATGATGAAAATATGCATGGATATCACAAGTAGATAATTGTATGGTGCATTCCTGTCCTGAGAAAGACGACAATGGTGTATGGTGAAGAAGTG
Source organism: Zapus hudsonius (assembly GCA_004024765.1). NCBI lineage: Eukaryota > Metazoa > Chordata > Mammalia > Rodentia > Dipodidae > Zapus > Zapus hudsonius. The sequence continues at coordinate 35,943 of PVHP010003339.1, forward strand.
AGAGAAATTTTAGTTATTATGTACAATTAATTATTTTGTAAAAATCTCAAGCATGGGGCTGGAGAGATGGCTCAGAGGTTAAGGCACTTGCCTCCAGTGCCAAAGGCCGCTGGTTGAATTCCCCAGGACCCACATGGGCCAGACCCACAAGGTGGTGGCCCTGGTGCTATCTCTCTATCTCTATCTCTCCTTTTCTCTCTCTCTCTCTGTATCTCTCTGCTTGAAAATGAATAAATAAAATATTTTAAAAAATAAAAAAAAATCTCAAGCATGTCAGCAGACAAACTGAATATAATTGGTGATTCTATAATACTGACTTTATCATTATTGTGTGATACGTCTCATCTCTTTTTTTTACTTTAAAATTATATCTTTATTATCCAAGCTTAGATACACTGAATGAGCAAATAATGTGTTGGTGTCCCATTTCCCTGATTTCCCTCTTTCCTGTCCCCAATCAACTGGGTATCCTCCTCCACGGGCAGTCTGGATCAGTCTATGGGGTAGGGGGTTATCAAAGAAATACACTAGCTCACAGATTCATTAATTAATTCATATTAATGCTGAAAAGACAGCCAGGATGCTCTAGCCTATTGTGGTGGTGAAAGTCAGATGCTCCGTAAACTTATGTGTTTGAATGACTGGCCTTCTGCTGATGACAATTTTCTGGAGGTGTGTTGTTGAGGATGAGCTAAGGGATATTAGCCAGCTCCCCTTTACTACAGTCTGGCTCACTCTCCTGCTGCTGTTTTCCACTGCAGTGACAGAGGTGATGTCCAGCCTCTGCTCACGTAATGCTTTCCCCTGCCATCAAGGAGTTTCCTTTAGAGACTATCAGCCAAAAAGGAAATCTTTCCTCCTATCAGCTGCTTTAGGTTGTGTGTTTTGTCCCAGCTACAAGGTAGTAATTACAACACCCATCTCCCTCTTTTTATGTTTTTCCTATTGCTACTTTGATACTTATATTTATATGGTAATGTATCACTTTGGACAAACTTTTTGGCAAAACGATAAAGCATTTGAAAGTTGGCTGATAGATAACCATAAATACTGAATCTAGTCTCCTGAGGGTCTCTACCCTCAACTCTGTAGCTAAGTCACCTTAGTGCTGACCTCAAGACAGTCTCAGACCTCATCTGATCTATCAGCTAGATTCAAGTGAGGAAATTAGAGGCCTCCTCAGTGCTGCTCCAAAAACAAGTTAGTCAGAGTGTAATGCCTCAACCATTTTTTTTCTGATTATTATATCCAACATTTATAGAAACTATAAGTATTTAACCAAGAGTGAACCCAGAAGAACTGAATTGATGATGACAAAGGCAGGTAGATGATTAGAATCTTGATTGTCTGCGTTTACTATTTCCCTTCTGTCTCTTAGTTCACTCAGGCAGTCTCTAAAGATGGGGAGAGTGAGTGAACCTCATTGATTCTTTTAATTCCTACTTCACTCATTAACTTGACTTACTAAACTTATAGTTTTACTTATTTATAATACCAAACAACATAATCATAATATTGTAGTAAAAGGCACACGTATGGGTGAAGTAATTCATCTAACCACTTACTTGGTTTTTTTTGTATACTTTAAATATTCAAAGGCATAGATCATAAAGATACCACCTCTATATATCTATATGACCATTATGCCTTTATTGGTTATAAACTACAAAAAGGAATATGTCTGAAAAGTTTATAAGACATAAAGGTTTATGCACATAATTATTTGTAAAATGGCTTAGCATATTAATCTATTTGATAAATATCATTCAACATTTATATGCTATCTTCTCTGTCTCTCCAGTTTTCTCACATTTCTTTTCTACCATAACAATGTAATACACAGTGCAATTTATTTGTTAAGTTTTATTTCTCTCCCTGTCTTCCTATGCTAGAATCTCAGTTCTCCAAGTGCAAAATTCCAAGATATTTATTCCTTGATGCCCCAGTGTATACCCAAGGCCTGGCATGTATGACGTACACAGAAAGCACTTGGTGAATATCTTGTTGGCTAATCAATCATGGTTGCTTCACGGGACATTAGTAATGACACTTTTGGTTCATATATAATATTAAATATTATTTTAAGACATATTGACATTTTTAATAGGTTTGTATGTTCCTCTTTTTTATGTCAACTAGGTGAAAATAATTATTGAAAAAAAAAAGAAACTAAGAGAGGTAGAATTTTTCAAGAATAGATTTTGGTTAGTATTATCATGTTGATTCTTAGGCAATGAAAGAAAGTTGTTCCTTTAGGTCATTTGCCTGTTATTAAGTGAAAAATAAAAGGGCAGCTATTTTTTTTTCTGAGAACTGTATTCCTCACTTCAGTTCATAGCACAATCAATAGTGATTTATATTAATGCACTGCTTATTGCCTCTACCAGATGAGTCTCCAAAAGTTTCCTCTGAATAAATTGGAAAATGGTAATAAATGTTCAGCAAATATCAAATCATAATTGGATAGCTGTGCCCCCAACTGGTAAAAAATTGTATGAGGTGCTGACTGCAATCTTATTTATTGATTTCCTTCATTCCAGAGCTGGTGAAGGGCAAAAAGAGGAACAGTTAAATCAAAATGTTGAAATGTTGTGATTTATTAATAGAAAGAATGTGTCACATTTCTCTGCACCCCTGCACAATTGCTTATTTGTCCTTAATGGCATTTTTTTTTTCAGGAAATGTTTTTATTTGGGAAACCAAAATGACCACAAGGCCACTTTTCACTAATGTTTTTCTCCTTCAAATCTCTTCAGGAAAAAAAAATACTGCATTATGATTTAAAGCAGATGATTTAAGATATGATCCAATAGTCAGAAATATCTCATAAGTCTTTCATTTTTATTTTCATTAAGTTTTAATTTCTCAGGTGAACAGTTTTCCTTAGGTACCAACTTAGCAATGAATAGCATTCCAGTTTGAGTGAACAATAAAAGTATTGAGCATTCAAAAAAAGCAATCAGAAGTGATTTTTCCACAGGGTTATAAACTATCCAATAGTATTAGCTTTTATGTTATATATAATGTGTGTATATATATATATATTATTCTAAGTAACTTGTTTCATGATAATGTACTTGAATTTCATATAAACTTGGTTTAGAATGCCCTATCCTCTATATAGTTAGAACATAATCTCAGACATTAGTAAAAATGACCAAAGTTAGGAGGTCTCTGGATAACGACAGCATTATGCTTCCAGCTTAAGATTTATTCCAATCAGTTTTCCTGTAAGGTGCCTGGAAAATGTCTGTGATGGGCCATCATGTTTGCTCAGTAAAGAGCTCTCTGTATAAGAAAATATTCCTTTGTATTCATTTGCTCTTTGTATAGTTTATTTGTATGCTAATACCAAAATGACTGTTTAATGAAGTAAAATGTAATTACATCACAAAGAGTGATTGTTACATCTTTTGCAGCAGCAATAATTCCTGAGGATGTATCCATTTGATGTGCATTAGAATCACAGAATAAACATAAACATAACATACACTTCCTTGATCCACTTCATATACATAACACATACACTGGGTGGCTTATCAGCAAAAAAAAAAAATTCTCATAGTTCTGGAGGCTGAAAAGTTGCAGACAAAGGCATGGGGCTTTTCATTATCTAATGAGGGACCACTGCCCACTTTTTGATTCATAGACGGTATCTTTCTTGTTTTCATTTATTTTGCAACAAGATAGAGAATGGGCTCATCAGGGCTTCCTGCCACTGCAAACAAACTCCAGAAATGAAGATGCATGTGCCACTTTGTGTGTCTGACTTTACCACTAGGGAATCGAACAGGGGCCCTCAGGCTTTACAAGCAAGCACATTTAACTGCTGAGCCATCTATCCAGTCTTCTTATTTTGATTTTTTAAATTCATTTTCAAAGAGAGAGAGAGAGAGAATCTTTCTTCTGTGTTTTCATTTGATGGAAGCTAGGCAAATCACTAAGGCTCTTTTGTGAAGACACTAATCCTATTCATGAGAGCCCCTCCCAAGTATCACGATTACCTCCCCTCCAAAAAATCATCTTGTAAATTCTTCATATTGAAAAATATGAATTTTGCTTATATATTTAGACTATAGTGCAAACATATGCATTTAATATAAAGATGCAGGATCAGTAGTCTAAGCTTGATGCTGTCTGCATTAGGGAAAAATTCCCTACTTCCTCCCACTAACACTTCTACATTCTGTCGCCGTTGTTGCTTGCTTAATTTTGATACACATCTCACTAGATAACCCATGCTTGCTTTAAACTCATGATCCTCTCTCCCCACCCCACCCCCAGCCTTAGTTTCAGAGTGCAAGAATGAAAGCTGAACCTGTACTCAGTTGTCCCACTTATTTTTGAAATGCTTTTTTAGATTCTTTCTGTCACTTCTTAGCAACGTGGCCATTATCTGATGATTCAGCATGTCCATGTCCTGTATGTCCCATATGCAGAGTTCCACAAAACATTGGTGTGCTGTCTTCAAAGTAAATGGAGATCTATTTGATAAGTTTAACCAAGGAGAAAATGTGCCCTGACATTTTCCATTAGAAAATATTACCACATACTTACAAAAGTATAATATGTGTTACAAGTGTACAATGCCTGAAATGTGTAATATTTAAAACAAAATAATGTTGTTTTATTCCTTTTAGATGCATGGGACAAATATAGGTATGGCTTGAGAAATGTTAAGGGGTCCTTATTTAAAACATCAAAAGACAAAGAAAAAGCAGATCCTAAGATTACAGAGATCAGAGAAAGTAGAAGGCTGTCATCAAGAACCCTGATTACCTATAGAAAGTAAAAGAAGAAATAAACTCTAGGATAACATAAGAAAGGGAATTCTAGGGCATCATTTCTGTGTACATGGCTTTTATTTCGCTTAATTTCCATCAGAAATTCACTGAGAAGCAAAATACCGAGGATGCTAATGGAAGAAGTGATTGGCAACCACCCTCTCCCCTCCTCAACCCCCTTCCCTCCCTCGACCTTCCATCAAAGCAGATCTCAGTCAAAACTGAATTCTCCATGTTAATTTTTATTCATCAAAGTGAATATTTTATTCCCATAAGATAAACAGGAGCATAGACTATTATTTTGTTAATTCATATTTGAATTTTTGTTGTTGATTTTTACAATCCCTCTAAAGGGAGACGGTCCACCGGAAGAAGCAAACCAAGGGTGGAATTTCATATTAAGGTTTCTATTCTATAAAGATAATATGTAGTAGAGACAAGGAACGAATACATCAACTTAGTGGAAACAAACTTGTTTATTCTGTTTCTTTTGAATTGCTGTGGCTTCATGGGTTAGCCAGAATGGAATGACCTGAGATTTGTGGCTGTCTGTTGGGTAACTACCTGGTCTTTGAAGGAGCATGTTTAACCTGTTGAGTCTATCACACAACAGCCAGATGACGTCACCACCAACTTTCCTCACTTCTATGTTTGTTTATTTGTATCACCCACTTTAACAAAAGAGAGAAATTTGAATCTTTTTTTTTTTTTTGAGATTTAAGTTGTAAAATCTTTGTATGTTTTTATAAATAACATAGAATGTTTTATAGGTAGGAAGCTCCATAGAGTGGATAAAATTGTTTAACCTGTAAATATTGGCTTACTGATTTTTATTAGAGAAACATGTATACAGAGGCATTCATTGCAAGAAGCTCATTTCCATTATCCAGAGACCATTGTGTCCAAAGCAATGTTCATATCTTAATGATTGACATCACCAAGGACTTCTTAAGAGCCTCTTTAATTAATATAGATTCTGATTCCATTTAGGCTTAAAGCTATTGCTGTATGTTTATAATCGGGTTATTTTATTAAAACTCTGGCAAAATCTGTTAGGAGTTGGAAGCAGTTATCATTTACTAAGCACTTATATTATTAAAGGCGTTGTACTAAGGGTTACTTAGATGACTAGGGAAGAGTGAAGTAGAATACCTACTCTCAAGTCATTGATGATTTTGTAGGGAAGTTTCTATGTCATGTGTCAGGACAAAATCCAGCAGATTAAAGCAGGAAGCATCCATTGGTAGATGAGACTTGCTTTGACCTGGACAGTTATTTCTGATCTCTGCTGGGTTCACTCAAGTGTCTGTTGCCAGATGTGGGTCAGGTGGAGAGTTTGTTAATGCAGCTGATTCTTACACGTGTTCTGTCATAGTGTCCTTCTGCAGTCTAGGCTGCTTGCTTTAGTATCTACATGTCCTACACATGGTCTTATGATCTACAGCAGGCTAGCCTAAGAAAATGTACATGAGAAAGAATTTAAGCACATAATACATCTTGGATCAAGAGTCTAGTAATTTTGCCACATTTTTTTGGCCAAAGCAAGTGATAACTTTGAACCAATGGGGAAAATAGATTCAACCAATTGATGGCATCAATTTCAGTGTTCCATGGCAAAAAGCAATCACAAAAGAGTAATTTTTGCAAAGATTGTACTGCATCTCATTCACTGCTCAGAGAATAAGGCAAGGAAAAATATATACTATAAGATAAAAAATGCCATGAATTGCATTCATTCTTGGCTCTTAAGGTTTAATTGTTTCAGTTTTTGAACATTCATACATCCTCATAGCACATGAGAGCTTGACATTATGCTTGACACACTTGTTTGGCAATGCATCTAATGGTCATCTTCCCCCATTGAAATAAAAGCTCTATAGGGTCTCTAAACAACTACTGAATAAATCAATTCATTGAGGGAAGGTCTGCAGATTATTTATATATTTATTTACAATTTATATTGTATATGTTACTTCTATGTACAATAGTGATAATTTCAGCATAATTTTATAGGGTAGGTGTGAGAATTAAATACATTATTAAACACTAAGCATTTAAAACAGTGGCAATTGGAAAACTGAAACTATTATATGTGTGTGTCAATGTACAAAATTACTTTTTGGTAAGTTTTTATGTGCAGGTTTTTATTGTGTCTCAGGATTCAGATTTGGAGAATTTTTGAAAACACTTCCACAAATATATATATATATTAGTATATATAAATATATATTCTAAAAGCTGGTACAGAGGCTTCAAAGAGAAAGACACCAGAGAAAGGATCAGGAGAAAATTCATGAAAGAGATGGTATCTGAAATTCATCTTTGAAGGAAAAGTAGAATTTCTTGAAAGGGTATATGCAACTTCCAAAAATAAGGGAGGTGGAATATTAAGAATAAAATTAGGAAAAAAAAGATTTCAGCAGAAGATGGGTCCATTGTCTATTTGAGAATATACATGTAAGGAAAATAGGAAACTCACCTGAACTGGTTTATAAATAATCTCTACATAAATGGATCTTTACGCAGGCATTTGCAATTCATCAGACTATTAATAACCATTATTAATCTTTCACAGACAATTTGAACTCCTTAAATTAAATTCAATCAGCACATAGTGACTTATCCCAATGATAAATAAAAATAACAGAAGGTTGAGGAGGGACCTGGGAGGATAGTGTCAGAAAAAATATTTGAGAGGTCCTCAGTGGTTAATTGCTATGACTAAAAGGGATGTGACAAATATTTGATATTTCAAAAACAAGCAGAGGCAAAAATGTGATTAATATAGTATACAATGCCCAATGGAAATATATGTAGGACATTGGGTAGAATCGAGAAGAAACGAATCATCAGGACTGGAAGAATGGGTGAAAATCCATAAGCAGAGATCTGCAGGTGTGCTCACATAAGGGGCAAAAGACTCTCTGGCTGGACTTCTCTCAGGGTCAACAGGAATGTGAGTTCAGTGTTCAGACAGCAGATATCCATTGTCTAGTTTACCAAAAGATGGATATTAATCCCTGTGTCTGAAAGGAAGAAAGTGATAGGTGAAAATTATTTCAAGGACAACTCAGAGAGTGTACTCAAGTACAGAGGAACATATTTTGTATTTTATAAAAGCACCTTTTGCATATTACTTAGCTTAATAGTGGCAGCTGATTCATGATATACTGTAGAGAACTATCCTAGGCCACCTTTAACAGGATGAGAAATACTCATAATTCCTTATATTATAGGTTCATAGATACTGACCATTAAATATGACCAAAAATTGTAAGTAAATTTTTTGGGAAAAAATACCTTGTGTTATTCTGTTGTGCTCTGTTTTTATGATTTAAATAGCACCTATTTTGGAATTATAGGCAAAGTATATTTAGGAAATGATTAATGATGAGCTATTGACTGAGAGCACTAGTTCAAAACAATGATTGATTATTATTTAACGATTTATTTTTCAACATTGCTGAATAATTGACACTAATGAGAATGTGACTCTGGATTGCTTTCCTGTTGCTGAGACTTGGTTGTGAAAACGTCAATAGTAATAGCATCTTATTAAGTACACCATAGAAAGAAGTAAATATTTCTAGTAAAGCTTTCTTTGGAGAGTTCTTAGTCATTGGGTATGTTATCTACTTATAAAATGGTAAGAATTACTGTTTTCAGATTATGCAGAGAAAAACAGAAAAGTATTTTTACTAATAAGTCATTATGAGTTATAAATAGAATTCAATATAACCTTGTTCTGCAGGAAATGAGTAATTATGCTTTAAAACATTTATCATAAAATTGTATTGATATATATAAAGTTTTAACGCTTTGTTTTATTAAAGACTTTAACTTTAAAATTATATGCTATTATTTTCAAAGGATCTATTTTAATATGAAAATGATATAATTGACAAAGAAATATGGACTTGATTTTATTTCACGAGTACTTTTACTTATTAAAACCAATAGATTTCAGCAGCGATTTCTCTGGTATAATGAAAATACCATGCAGCACATATGCAAATGATGACAGGAGAGATCATTTCTTCTACTAAAAACACTGGTGGTAACTTCCCCATGTATTACACCTAATCCCCGTCTCCTTTTGTTAGATGACTTGTAATTTATATTCACTCTTTGCAACAGCTAGTGTTTTGTTCTGTACAGATGAGTGTTTTTGAAATTGTGGGTCATGAACCACCAATCCAGGTTGATTCAAGATCAACATTCTCAAAATGAATAATAAAATAGAATGATGTAGAATAAAAATATCAGAGTCAATATCACATATTACTAAGTATTATCATTCAAATCTGTTTTATATGGCTTATATATGCATGCATATGTGTGTCAGGTCAAAATTTAACATGAATTTTTGAAGAAGAAAATGTCACCAATTCCAATCTATTCAGAGACTTAACCTGATGAATTATTCCTCAACTGCAAGTAAGTTTTTAATATTTATTCAAAGCTTTATTAAGTGCCTGCTAACCTTATAAAAATTAACCATCCCCAAACAAATCTTATACCCCACAGTAAATGAGTTTGCATTCATTGTAGAACATGTCCTCAAAAGAGAGATCTTAGAAAATCACTTTGTCCTGGTGTGGGATATTATAATTCAATCATAGCATTGTTTCATATATTTTACAACTTTATATTATTCAAAGTGATGTGAAAACCTATCCTACATGTTTTATGTGGCATAATTAATGTTTTTAAACAGTATAAAGATACATTTATTGGAGCCTTGCTCTAGAATATTAGCTACGCATTGACAGACCAATTCCTATCTGAAATGTGTGGAAGACCATCTACAGATGGTTCATCAGTGCCCATGTCTTTTACTCACTACTGACGAAGGATCATTACCATGTTTAAACAAATGCTTTGCAGCAATTGCTAAGAACCAAGCAGCCTCTTGATTGCTCATGATAAAATGATGACGATTTGAAGCCTGAGAATATTAATCTTATAGAAGAGAATGTAATAGCACTTTGCACCATTTGTAGTAGACACTGCAGGAAAAAGTATATTAATTATAAAAAGGTGGGAAACATAGGCTGAGAATGGGACATAAGAAAAATCAAGATAAAAGCTTCTCCTTGGTACTCAGATGATTCAGTAAGCTCCCTAAAGCAAGGAGATAGATGATAGCACCTGTTGGGAAAGATATGCTCAGGTACAAATAGGAAATGGAACACACATACCACTCCACATCCTCTTTGATGTCTTTCAAACCACTGCCAGTTTTACTGTCTTGAGGGAAAGGACATGATAGAAAATTACAAATGTCCCTAAATGTGCTGTCATTTTACAGACACGATCAGCTTGCCTAGGTTTCAGTTTATATCGCTATTATGATGACCTTGTAGACAAGTCCACATTTCTTTTGCTGTCTGCTAGACTGATTTTGTATTCCACACAGCTTAAGTATTCTACCCATATTTCCTCTGTCATGCCCAATCTTTCCTTTAATAGTAGCCTTCTGCTTTCTTGGTGAGGACCTGCTGAGATACTCTTATGCATAAAAAGCAGATGTCCCATTTTTCTTCTCAAAACCATTTGCACATTTAGCGAAGGAGACGAGCTTCCTCAAAGTAAATGCAAGATGCTCAGCCCAGAACGCAGAAAGACTTTTCTTAAGCTCTTGGAAACAATCTGTTGAAACACACATTTTTTTTTTGAGATTGACAAATAGCACATGTCAGCTACTTCTATAAATAATCATTGAGATTTATTTAACTATCTATGCATTCCTAAATTAATTCAAGACTGGCACCTCATATTGAGGAACCTGGTCAAATTGCAAAACTGAGAAGCTGAGTCTGGTATGAGGAATAAATCTTCCAATAAATGCTTAGGAGCAGATAGAATGATTCACACATAACAGGGAAGTAATAAAGTAATAACTGTAAATGAAATCATGAAAAATAAAAGTGAAGGTTTTTGCTATTTTTGTTTTCTTTGGTGACCCACTTTGTGACAGTTCATTCTCAATGTTTAAAGAATCAACTTCAGTACTAAACTATTTAAAAACCCTGATTTCACAGATATGAAAGGAAGAGTGGTCATTAGAGTTACAGAGGGGGCAGTAGATAGGAAATAGGTCAAACCATGTGTATCAAAATAGAGTTAGATAGGATGATCACTGTCTAGAACTCTACAACACAGTCACTGGCTCATCCAACCCTACCAAAGGACTGCAGGCCGATAGCTGATATCCTGACAAGAGATGAGCCACCCCAGACATATTGGGGAATGGGGGATAACAACTTATTGTTTTCCCATTAAATAATGTAACTCATTATGGACAATAATAAAAAAATACAGTTAGATAAGATGATCACTGTCTAGAACTCTACAACACAGGCTATACTCTATATGCTTTTATTATATTTTTTAAAGAATTAGAAAAAATATTGTTTTTGTTTGTTTTTTGAGGTAGGGTCTCACTCTAGCCCAGGTTTACCTGGAATTCACTATGTAGTCTAAGGGTGGCCTCAAACTCATGATGATCCTCCTACCTCTGCCTCCCGAAAATATTTGAAAGTTCTCAACACAACGAAATGATAAAGATTTAGAGGCTATAAATGCTAATTACTCCAATTTGATCATTGCATACTACATTCATTCATCACAGTGCATGCCAAAAATATTTACATTATAACAGTAATTAAAAAATAAACAAGGGGAATCACAAAATAAAACCAGGGAGAGTGTCTAGCTCAGGAGGACATCTTAGACAATGAAATAATTTTATCTTACAGACCAAGACAAGCTTCTTTCAAACAGAGTAGTCTGTGTTCTCATTACGAATGCTGAGTTGGGATCTTCCTCAAAACTCGTGTTTGTACATTCATGGATTTGAGGATCAGAATACAGATGAGAAGGATGGCTTTTCTCTGCTCCTTTGTGACCAGGAAGATGACATATGGGAATGAGGAGATAACTCGGGCAGGAATGAAATTGTAGGTACCTAGGGTAGCTGTTGGCTGATAGTTGAAGCACATGGGCAAGATTTATGCCTGTGATGTGCCTGCACCACGTGGCAAGCTGGGTGCCACCACACATCTGTGTGGTAACTCAGAAATCCAAAGTCAATAATCCTAGGAATCTAGGAAGAAGATGCATGGGCTTTTGTTTATTGACCTTTGCATCAAGAAAACATCAGTTTATGGTTCTGAGGTACCAGAGGTACAATCACAAGCTGACTAACCTAGAGTGAATTAAAGGAGGTGGAGATAGATCAATGGATGGGAGAAATGTCAATGTATTTTTAGATCGATGTTAGAACTGCCTTAGCATGTAAATATCTCATAGCTAAGGTGCAAGAAATTGTGAAGATAGTGCAGGTGTGGGAAGGGGGGGAGTGAATACTCTTCAGATGGAGCAAAAGAGATGACACTTATTCCGAAAGATAATAAACTGAACACATATTCTTGAAAGATTGGCATTTATAGATACATGGAGTGTTTTATCCCTCCTATTCTTCTAGTCAAGAATAAGAAATAAAAGTTCGTTATAAAGAGTTTGAAAATAGGATGAGGAATGATGTATATAAAATTCCCGTTTCACACTTACACTCATTTACCTCTTCACATTCAAAAGTTCTTTCATCTCTCAACACTATTCAGTGTAGTTAAGAATCTTAATGCAAGTGTTGCAACAACTTCAAAATTCATCTGAAAAAAATAATAATAAGTGGTGGCTTGAGTGGAAAATGTCCCCACAGCCTCAAGTGTTTGTGATCCAGCCTTCTACATAGCCACAGCTGGTGGAGCCTCTGGGAGATGGAGCTTTGCTGAAGGAGGTGTGTCACTGGGAAGGGTCTTGAGGAAGGCCTTGAGCCCTGCTGTGATGAAGTATGATTCCCTGGCTGCGTGCTCTGCCATGCTATTGTAAACATGACAGAACTTTCCTTGAAACCGAATGCCAAAATTAAACTTCTCCTCCCATAATCTGCTTCTGGTAGGGTGTTTTGTCCAAGCAACAAGAAAGTAACTTACACCATCTAATTGTCGCACTTTGAATGTATAGTTCCCCAAAGCTACTGAAATTACCACCAAGTCATAATTTTAAGAGACATAAAATCAGGCAAAGCTATTGTATCAAAAAACATCTAAACAAAGATTAAATATAGGGACTATGGGAGAAATATGCTTTAGAATTTTGGAGGAGAAATAGTTATTTCATTTGAAATTGATCTGTTTGTATGTATATATAAATAAAAATATATATGCAGTTAATGCATATGTAGATGAAAAATATATGGTTATAACTGGGTATTTAGAAGCATATATGTGCACATTTATAAGGAGTGAAACAAATACAACTAAAATAAATTATTTATCTATTATTGTGCATATTATTATTTACTTTTTAGCCTTTTTCTCTAAATGTATAATGCAGGACTAAGCCTCTTCATTATCTATTTCAACACAAGGTCATGCCAACATAAAATATGTATTGTTCTTCAAACAATAATGTATTTTAGAGAGAATTAAAGCCACTGGTCATTTTAATGCTACTACCTAATGACTTGGTAGTTGGAATATTTAGTTATAACCATAATTTCATTAAATAATATAGGAATTACTACAATGCATGATGCTAATTTGTTAATTTCCATACATTTATCATGTTTCATATTAGATACAATATAATTAGCTACTGAAGGAAAGGAGTTAAAATATGGGTAAGCAAGCAGGTAAGCTTCTAACATTCACTACTAGTGGAAAGAGATGGAACTGTGTTCTTGGGAGATTGAGAATATTTCCTTAATAGTAGCATCTAGAGACCAATTACTGAACACTCCACAAGGGTCTTGCCTCAGGGTTCTTAATAGATGAATAATATACGAACTCTCAAGTTCCCACAGAGGAAGACAAAAACAGCATCAGAAAAAAATGATCTATCTGAATTGAGCTAAAAATGAAATAATTTGAAAGTTGAATAAAAGGCTTTTGTGTTTGCATATGTAGTTGAATGTAAGGTTGTGATGCAAGGGCCTAGTAAATAAGAAAATGAAAAATGAATGGTAGCTCTTGGGTTTCCCTGACTGTAGAAATAAAATTTAAAAACTGAAGGAAGTCACTAATCTTGTTTTATCTCCTTCAGATACTTAAACGTTACAGAGCTGATAAAATGGTTAATGAAAGAAATTGTAGCGTTAAATTAATGGAAGATTTTTGCTTCATGCTTCATTTCAAAGCCCTATCGTATATTAATAGAGACTATTTGTTTCAAATACTTAAGTTTTAATTTCTTTAGGCTTCATGAACATAATAAATTGGTGTATGCAATTATTAATAAAAGTGTTCATTTTCTGTTATCTAACTTTAAGATGAAATGTTACACAAGTAATTAGAAAAAATAACAGCAATGCTATATATGCAAGAATTCCTTTATTTGAAGTGACAATGAAATAGTGAGATTAGTTGTCACACTTAATCTTAGTAAGACTGTCTGTGGTGAACCATGGTTAGTCATTTTATGGCTAAGATCAAACATCATGGAAACACGCCTGGGAATCTGTCCCAAACTTGAAAGTTTGGTATTCAGGGTATAGCTCACAAACTTTATTTATTTTTGGTTTTTGAGGTAGTGTCTTTGTCCAAAAATGGCCCAGAATTCACTATGTAGTTTCAGGGTGGCCTCAAACTCATAATGATCCTCCTACCTCAGCTTTGGAGTGCTGGGATTAAAGGTGTGCACCACCATGCCCAGCAAGCTCACAAAATTTTCTAGCTTCTACGACAGTCACTTTGTTCAAAATATTTAGTAAGAGTAGATTCTGCCTCAAGAGTAGATTCTAAGAATTATAATAACCCAGTCATTCGTTCTCAAATATTATGAAACACGAATTTCTTCTGCATGACAGATCTTGAGATGCATCCTGGGTACACATCACTAACCAAGTCACTAATCGTGGTCAATGTACCTTAAAGCTTGTGTTTAAAAAAAAACAAAACAAATCAATACAAACTTATTCATAATAAACATATTAAAAAACAAAAAATTTGCGAATTTTCAGTTATGTGTTTTTACATAATTAAAAATTCAGACATATTGATATTAGCACAGATAACATCTAATACAGATAGCCTAATAACTAGGCTAGTGGGCATCTTCCTAAAAATCAATTGTTATTAAATATGAACCATTATAATTAAGTTAAAATTATGTAAAAAATTACAGACCCAATTTGTCTTCAGTGTGAGGTGGACAAATTTTTGCAATATCAATGTTCTGCCCTTCCATTTATTTTTTGATAATTTGTTCAATAGATAAAAACAAATGTGATATAAATACTCATAGATAATGGTGAAGGTAGTTATGGTTTGGGAAACAATTATATGAAGCATCATTTGGAGCAGTATGGAATATGTAACATTTTAAATTTATTTTTTATTTTTTATTAGTTTTGACTGATCTTGCTAATTTGAGCAGCAAAAGTTTCTGAACCAAAAGTAGGGGAAATCTGGCATTCTCAGTCTGTTCTCTACTGTGTGAAATTATTCAGGAAAGTGGCTCTGAAGACAAGTGTGAGCCAACAGTCCACAGAGAGAATTTGGGTAGCAGGAGACAGCACAGGCTAGAGCGCAGAAGAGAGAACAAGGCTTATCACCTAAGGAGTGACTTGACTTTTCTTTTGCTATCCCCTAATTGAAACACGTAAAAAATGTGTCTCATTCCTATCACAACTGAGATAAAATTATTTGAAAAAATCATATATATATATATATATATATATATATATATATATATATATATATATATATATATATGGGATATTCCATAATGAATTACATTATTTGGTGGGCAAACAATAAGTTGTTATCCCAAATTCCCCAATGCCTCCCCTCCCCATCCCCAATCAGCTGGATATCCTTCTCCGTGGGCCATATGGATCAGTCCTTGTGGCAAGGGACCATGGATAGCCTAGTACTCAGCCCAGTCCTACTGGCCCAAGTCTGTTGTTACTGAGGCATACCATGTCTCTGGATAGTCTCCCCCACCACGGCTCTAACAATCTTTCCGAGCACTCTTCCGCTCAATTCCCAGAGTCATGGTGGGTGAATATTAAGGCTGTTTTAATGTTGTGAGCTTAGGGATCTTTGTGTCCAAAATTGTTGGTTTCTGTCACCTGGCTTATCCTGTGTTGATTGAATGGTTGTAGCTGTGGGTCCCTTGTTCATCCCGTCATTCTCTGCAGGGTTCCATATGGATCCTCCACGTTATGACTGTGGTGGTTCATCTCTTGCCAGGATCTCAACTATCTGCCTACGGTTGGATGGTAGAATTAGATGGGCCACAGCTCTCTCCCTGTATCCTGAAAAATACAAACACATTCTCCATCAGAGAATGAGATCAGTACAGGTTAACAAATAGACACAATTCTGGATTACCTAGATTCTATTTTTAGTAGCCTTCCCATCAATCACTCCCATATTGCATCTTTTCTTGTGAGCCCAAGAGTACGGGATCTGCTGCCTATAACCCTGAAACCCCAGTTCCAGTCAAGGGCTTCCCCTCACTAAGTGGAATATTTGGCCAAATTTAAAAGCTGTTGATTGTGTCCCCCAGGCCCAGGTTTCTCCATTGCATGAGGATAGTTGGTTGATTAGAGACCTCTCTATCTTTCTTATGAAGGCATTTAGTGCAATGAATTTCCCCCTGAGGACTGCCTTCATTGTGTCCCATAAATTCTGAAAGGCTGTGTCCTCATTATCATTTGTTTCTAGGAAATTCCAGATTTCCTGCCTGATTTCTTGTTTGACCCATTCATTGTTCTGGAGTGAGTTATTCAGTCACCAATTTCTATTGAAATTTTTGGATAATCTTCCATTGTTAATTTCTAGCTTTAATGTGTTGTGGTCCAATATGATGCAGGGGATTACATTGATCTTTCTGAATTTGTTGAGGGATGATTTATGGCCCAGTACGTGGTCAATTTTGGAAAAGGTTCCATGTAGTGCTGAGAAGAATGTGTAATCTGTGTCCTTGGGATGGAATGTTCTGTAAATGTCTGTTATCCCTAGTTTGTCTATGGTGCTATTTAGCAACTTTATTTCCCTGCTTGTCTTTTATTTGGACGATCTATCTAGTGACAACAGTGGAGTGTTAAAGTCTCCTACTATGATGGTGTTGGCATCTATATCTGGTTTGCTTTTGAATAACTTATACTTAATGAACTGAGGGGCCCTTGCATTTGGTGCATACATATTTACTATAGTGATGTCTTCCTGTTGTATCGACGAGTAGGAAGTGACCATCATCGTCCTTTTTTATTGCTGTTGGTTTAAAGTCTATTTTGTCAGATATTAGAGAAACTACACCCCCTTTTTATTATTCCCACATGACTGGAAAATAGTTTTCCACCCTTTTACTCTCAGTAGGTTGCTATCTTTAGCAATAAGGTGTGTTTCTTGAAGGCAACAGATGGAAGGGTCCATTTTCCTGATCCAACCTGAGATCCTGTGTCTTTTTATAGGAGACTTGAGTCCATTTACATTTAAAGTTATAACTGTGAGGTTTGCTTTAAACTCTGCCATGTTGGAGAGAATATGGAGGTTGGTATCTGAGCTGTTGTTATTATCTCTTTGGTGTTACCTTGCTTGTTCTCTGTTCCTTTGCTGAGGTCAAATGTTTGTCTCATCTACATGGGATATCCGTGAAGTATCTTCTGAAGGTTTGGCTTTGTGTTCAAGTAATTGTAGAGCAGGTTAATTTCATGGAATATTTTCATTTCTCCATCTGTTATGATGGATAACTTTGCTAGGTACAGTAGTCTAGGTTGGAATCCGTACTTCTTTAGGCCTTGGATTGCTTTGTTCCAAGCTCTCCTGGCTTTTAAAGTTTCTCTGGAGAAGTCTGAGGTGATTCTGATGGGTTTTCCTTTATAAGTGATTTTCCTTTCTCTCATTGCTCTAAGGACTATCTCTTTATCCTCAATGTTTGGCCTTATAACTAAGATATGTCTTGGGGTGTTCCTCCTTTGGTCCAATTTGTTTGGTGTCCTCCGTATCTCTTTTAAAAGTACAGGGCTATCTCTTGCCAAGTGTGGGAAGTTTTCTTGAATAATTCTGTTGAAAATATTTTCTATGCCCCCAGCTTGGTTTTCTTCTCCTTCTGGGATCCCCATGATCCTGAGATTAGGTCTTTTTATGGTATCCCACATTTCCCTTGAGTCTTGTTCACTTGCTCTTTTTAATTTTGTCAAGTTTCTGATTTCTTGTGAATTCTCCTCTGTTTTGTCTTCCATGTCTGAGGTTCTGTTTTCCCAGTGGTTAATCCTGTTAGTAAGAGATTCTAGGGATGTTCTTATTATTTCAATATGTTTTTGTTTTCTGCAACTTCTTTTTGGGTTGCTTCTATCATCCTGTTGATATGTGTATTCATTTAAAGGTTTGATTTAATTACTTCTTCCTGACAGTCATTCTTATATTTGCAGATATCTTCGGTTAATTTGGAAAGCTAGTTTTTGATACCCTCAGTTTGCAGATTTGTCTTTATTTCTGATATGTCTCTTCTGAAGTTCATTAGGTTCTCCTCAATTATATTAAGCCTGGTGGCAAAGCTAATGAGCTGACTTTGTACCCTTTCATTATGTTGGTCCATCTTTTCTTGCATGACTAACATTAAGTTCTCCTTAAGATGTGTGCCAGTATGATCAGGGTTTAGTGTCATATCTTCCTGGGCCTGCTTCTGCGCTCTCTCTTTAGTGGTATCTTTGTTGCCATTTGGAGTGGTTTCCTCAGCTGGTGCTATATTCTTGCATTGAGGTCTGCCCATTTCGATTCCACTTGGGGTGATTGGTGGAATTCCTTTGATGTGATTATACTTTGCTAGTATGTTCTGGGAGGACACTGGGCCCCACTGGTAGGGTTGGGCCCTCACTTGTTTCATCTGTGTGTGCGCCCTCATATTATTGGCTGGACTTTGATGGTGATACTGCGGGTAACCTGTTAGGAAGGGTGTGGGGCTATGGGGACTTAGTAAGTGTAGAATGTGGTGACAGGTCCTATGTAGCCTGCGAGGAGGGTGCAGGACACCTTGGAGACAAGGTAAGACTGGGAAGGGGGTCAACTGCCTATCACTGGCCACCCACAGACTATATATCACGTGGGGATACCATGGGAACCAGGTTATGGTAGAACCACAGGAGCTAGCAGGCATGTAGGAGAACTGCAGAAACCTGAGCTTGAGGATACCTCAGCGACCAGTGCTTGGGGGATTACGCAGGGTCAATGAGCAGGGATATCGTGAGGAGTCAGGGTTGGGGGAGCTGCAGGGGTAGACAGGTGTGGAAACCGTGGGGTCAGGGATCCAGGAAGCCACAGGGTTAGAAATAATATGAAAAAAGATAGAGAGAAAAGAAAAGAAAAAGAAACAAGAAAAAAAGAATAAAAAAAAAGTTAAAAAGGAAATAGGCATGTAAGGGGGCGGGGCAGGGGGTGGGGCAGACCCTTGGGAGATGTAGAGGCCAGGGGAGGGGCTGCAGAGGAGAATCCCCGATGGGCAGGAGGGAAAGAAAAATGAAAGAAAGAAAAAAAAACAACTACAACTACAACAACAACAAAAAAAAAAACTAAAAGGTAATAAATCCACAAGGGGTGGGGTGTGGTGGAGGGCGGGGCAGATCGGCCAGGAGGAGGGGTTGCAAAGTGTAGGTCCCAGAGGGCGAGTAGGAGAAGAAAAACTGAAGAAAAAAAAAAGTTAAAAGAAATAAACCAGCAAGGGGGCAGGGCGAGGCATGGTGGGTGGTGGGGCAGACTGGGGGGCAGGGCTTCAGAAGATAAACTCCATGGGCAGGTAGGATTAGCAAGAATAAATAAATAAATAAAAGGAAGAAAAAAAAAGATAATAAAAGAGAAAAAAAAATGTTGAAAAGGAAAGACCCCCAAAGGCCATGGGGGGAAGGGAAAAACGGGAGGCACGGGGTTGGGGGGAGGGATGGGGAAGAAACCTGAGGGGACTCAGCATTGGCCTCTGGAAAGCCACAGGCAGGAGGCCAGTTGAGGCCAATCTGGCACTGGGGCTGCTGGCTAGGGATGAGTCACTGCCTCCAGCAAGCGCTGGTCCTCGTTGGTGTCTTCCAGTCATTTGGATCCTATGCCAGAAAGTGTCTGGAGCTCAGAGCATGGCCGCAGCTGACATCCATGACCTGGATCCCTGCTGAAAACCCTGACCCTTGTTCCCCGAGTGAAACGGCCTGTCTGCTAATCAGCCATCTTGAACCAGCCAAATTCCTGGAAGATTCTTATAACCAATCCATGCTAACAAATGAAGTAGTAACAGAGGCTGATGGTAATAATGTTCCTCAAAGAAATAAGAAAAGTAAAATAAGCATTTCAAAGTTAGAGAACTCATATTCAAATTTGAGAAAACAGACTTTATTTTTGAAGGAAGGCTGAAAATTCATTCATTCCTTTATCCTGAGAGTATCCATTGAATTTAACATAATGCACTACACTGAGCTTCAACATTATAACATTGAAGAAACATAGTGTTCATTCATTCACTGATGAAGTTCACAAGCTAGCTATTCCTCTACTTAGCTCTCTCAGTAACAGGCTAGGTTAATAACAAATTGCTTATTCTTTATCTTAACCAGCAAAACCATTTTATTACATGAAGTTTTTTTAGAGCACCAATATATAAAATTCATTAATGTGATTTATCTGTATCTAACTGCCCATTTTCAGTATCTGTTTATACAGCAGCCAAGACCAACGGATTATCTGTGGAGGACAAATTTGAAAGCCAAAATGAAGGATGATAACTTGGGTTTTGTCAGTTTATAATTCAATTCATTTTTGTCTGTTATTGTGTCTGCTCATTTGCTCAGGAGAAATATCTGAATCTTGACACATACAATAGTTTTAAATGTCATTTTAATTATAAAATTGCTGACAATTTTAGGAAGTCTTCAATTAATTTCTCAATACATTTGAAAGGTAGTGGGAAGAAACTTTTGTTTCCAACTCGAAGAAATCTCTTTTATATTCAAAGTTTAATATTCTAGCTCAAAGTTTAGCTTTTAAGATAAAATTTTTTTGTCTTTTTTTTTTCTGAGCTGATTTTTATGAACTGTACCCCTTGGAAAAACTGCTCAGTTGGTCTGTGACTCTGTTTCCCTAATTCTAAAAATACTGATGCCAAATAGAGCTAAGTGGGATTAGAACTTCAACCCCAAGTCTCTATATACATTTAGCTCAGGAATAGACACAAAGGGTAATAAATAATTAAATATTTATTTTAAGAAAGGATACTGGTAAGAGAGAAAGACAACACACCCCAACTGAGAAGGTGGCACATATTTTGAGCATGTTGCCCTATGATAGCCTGATTCTGGCTTCTTTATGTCTCTGGAAATGTACATTAAGAGAAAGTTAGTTGAGATGTGTCTCATTGCAGGCCTAGGTGCACAATGGAGAGCTTGATTGGCTGGTATTATAGTAAGCCGCATGCTGCTGGGATAAACCTCCAAACCAAGCACAGTTATGGGAAGAAGGGGTTTTTTGCAGTTCCATAATAATGAAAGGGGCTACTCCCCTTTCACAGGTCAAAGCAGAGAGAGAGAAAATCCATCATCATCACCATACACACCATAAGCAAACGGTGGAGGGGGGTTGGGGGGAGAAAGAGCTTTCCTTCCCCTCCAGGTTCCTTATATCCTGCTCCCTACTGAAAGGGTGCCCACTCCAGAGGAAGGGCTCACTCTGGAGGAGAGACCTCCTCCTTTAGTTCATCCTTCCTGTAAGCAACTTCAGAGACCCTTGCAAGATTACTAACAGGTCAAAATGTTCGCTAAGTGCACAGGTTTCTGGGAGGGAATGGAAACCAGGTTTGGAGGAAGCCCAGTGAAAGCTTTTCAAAAAGGACTGTAAATGGCTCCTAGTGGAGACTTTCTCATCTGATCAGACAAAATTGGCATTTGTGTTCTTAGGCCTCTGCTTCTGACTGGCCACGAATCAAAAGCTCTCTTGATCCTATTCTCCATCAATACTACCACACAATTAAACTTAATGGCATCTGCAATTCTCCCACATTACTTGAGAAGTATTGCATGTTGCATATAAGATATTTAGGTTTTGTAATACTATTCTCCAAAATAAAATTCATGCTTTGGAGAAGCAGTTTTGTCCTAGTGACTATAACGTAACTCAGTTCACTAACACGTTTTAAAAATATTTATTACTTATTTATGAGAGAGAAAGGTGGATATAGAGAGAGAATGAGAACATCAGGGCCTCCAGGCACTGCAAATCAACTCCAGACCCATGGTCCACCTTGTACAACTGGCTTTAGATGGGTACTGGGGAATTAAACCTGGTCCTTAGAACTTAGAAATGTTCTAACCTCCACTGAGCCATCTCTCCAGCCCACTAAATCTTACTTTTGACAATCATGCTGTGACCTTGCAGATTCTAGATTAGCTTTTAAGTGGGTGAGACCTCTATTAAAATGCAGCCTTTTTTCCTCATTCCTTCCCTTAATAAGCCCAATCCTACAAATACTCTCCTTCGTTTACTACTTGGGTCACTTCAAATATGACTCCAAATCTCTTCCCAGACCTCCCTATCAAAATCTCTCTTTCTGTCTCTCTCTCTCTCTCTCTCTCTCTCTCTCTCTCTCTCTCTCTCTCTCTCTCTCTCTCTCTCTCTCTCTCATCAGCAGTATATTTATTATTACATTTATTGCTAGCACACTTCTCTTAAAGAGGGAAAGTGTTTACATTATCTTTTATCTCAAGCAAAATAATATACTTTGTGTATAGCGATTTGATATTTGTACACAGGAAGTAGGCATGTGTTTTGAAATGTATATGGTGGATCCTCCTGCCTCAGCCTCCAGTGTTCTAGGATTACAGGTGTGAGCCACCACAAACAGTGACCACCTTTATCAGGTGAAAAGCAAAGTTCTTCATATGCATTCCTCCTCCATAATTATGGGTTGCTTTGATAGACAAATGTAAATACTAAGAGTTCAGCAAATCAAACATAACAACCCAGATTATTAACAGGGTCAGGACAAAGCTTCAATTTATCTCTCCTGCTCTAAATGGCATGGTGTTTTGATAATGTAATACTGAGGTGATTAAGAAAATCTTTCCTCTGCATTCTCTTCATACATCTTCAGCAACATCTCATGGATTGACCCAGTAGCTAAGGAGTTGGGAGTAAATACCACAACAAAAAAAAAGAAATAGAATTCAGGAGTCTCTTAAGAAATTAGTTGAATGGAGGGACTGCAATTCACGTCAAGACCTGACAGGTTTTTACAGTTTAACAGATAACTTGCAGGCTGAAGGGAATGATCCAGAAATGAAGAAAAGTTTGCAATTTTAGGCAAAGGGTAAGAAAGCCATAACACAAATCAATCAGAAAGTCAGAAGCAGAGAGTCAAAGAGAAACTCCAGGTTTATTTAATTAGAAGGATGAGTGTGAAAGATGACAGTTACTCTAGTTCTATATTCCTAAACTTGAAAGGAGGAGGTACTATCAGAATCCATAACAGTCTTACCATGAGCTGACCAACATCAGTCATCCTCTACAGTGCAACATATGTAACTGTTGAATTGCATATGGCCACAAAATCATGGCTTTTTCTTCATTCCCCTGTATCTGTTTGCGTTGTAACCTTAGGTGCACAACATTCTGTTCACTAGTGGAAACGGTCTCCATGTATGGCTGCACAATGCTCTCCATAGTGTTTAGGTCTCTTGCAAAAGACTTAGGCCCAATATGCATTTCTCCTACACTAAATTGCTGGGCTTTGGGAAAATAGCCTATGTGGATTTCAATGCTTATGTGGAAAAACAGCAGATTTGGATTACATGGCTGTTTCCAGTGTTACAATTCAGGTTGTTTAAATAGCAAAAATAATTCTCAAGCACAGTCAATTGGTTTTTAATTTGAAACTTCAGCTTGAAAACATACTGTTATATCAAAGTGGACTCATAAAAGATAATAAGCTGGAAAAAAAGCCATTTTCAATCAATCTTCTCAAATTTACTTTAGCACAAAATCTGATCACTTTGGAACAATTTATTGAAACTGAAAACTCACTCACAGCCTTATCGTTGTAAGTGAACTTTCCTCTTGTAGTTATAGTAGAAAGTACAGAATCTATGTCTAAAAAAGAATAGTTAATAAATGACTGTGAGGGCATAATCACTGATTCCATGTTATTATTTATTATCAATAAAATAACAAATAATGTTTTGTAGGTTCTTGAATTATTCCTGAAGCTGAATGATTATTCTATGCTATAATTTATGAGGTTAAATATAAACTTATCATACTTTTTATGAGATGAGGCAAAATCTTTTTGCATTAAAATTACCAGAGAATTTTGTTAAGAATAGAACTGTTAAACACCCCTGTAAGTTCTGATTCTACAGGTTTGAAGATCCTTGGGGATTTAGATAGAAAACAGACTGTGAAAAACACTGTAATACATCACTTCATTCATCACATCCAGAAGCAGCTTTGAATGTTTCATCTGAAATGTGAGACTTGGAGTGTCAATCTTATTGCTAGGTTCAGTAACTTCCCAGGAGAAAGAATAGGTATTCTTCTGGGTTCAGTGACTATTAAACACGTAAGTCAAAACTGCAGGATTATTCATAGAATCTCTAGGTTTATCACAAGTTATTTTCCTTAAGTTCTCATTGTTCTTTACAGCTCTGGTCATCAGTATTCTATGGAATTCAGATACATGAACATGAGCTTGGGAAATAGCTCAGCAGTTAAAGGCACTTGCTTGCAAAAGGTTTAATTCTCCAGTACCACACGTGAAGCCAAATGCGCAAAGTGATGTCTGAAGTTTGTGTTTTCAGGAGCCCTGGTGTGCCCATGTTCTCTCTCTCTCTCTCTCTCTCTCTCTCTCTCTCTCTCTCTCTCTCTCTCTCTCTCTCTCTCTCTCTCTCTTTCTCTCTCTTTTCTCTTTCTCATAAATAAAAATATTTTGAAAATATACATGAACATAAAGGGTAATGTTCTAGGTTATCACCCATATGCTTTATACAGATAGACTCATAGAACAGAGGGTTTAGCATTTTTTTTTTTTTGGTGTTTTGAGGTAGGGTCTTGCTCTAGCTTAGGCTGACCTGGAATTGACTATGTAGTCTCAGGGTGGTAGCATGAATTTTTGGCAAGAGACTGCTAGGAGAATTTATGAACATTCTCCCCATCTCCAAGAGCTAGAGAACATTTGCTTTCATTAGGCATTACAGACTGTACCGAATGAGACCTGTTTTCACTCCAGTTTTAGTAATATCTACCCAAGTTTAAGTAAACTGCTTGTTTTCAAGTTGTGCTGGCTTGCTAAATATACAAAAATTTATTTAAACACCTCCATAAAATTTGTGTTCTATGTAATATGCAAATAGATCTTACTTATTTTCAGTAATTCCAATTTTCATAAATATTCAGTCATTTTGTGAGTTACTCAATTCACAATGAATAAATTTTCAATGGTTTGTACCTTCAAATTTTAAATAAATAATCAGATCTTGATTATAAGTACATTACTCAAGAGCTGTGATACCTATTAAATTGAAAAATGGGTATTTATGCCTGACTTCTAAAATGGCACTGCAGTAACATTGATGATACAAAGCACATTTGAAGAAATTAATTTGAAAAGATGGATAATCATTGTCATAAATAAGGCTGGATGAGGAATTATTTGGTGCAGCTAGACAGTTCCCAAGTTCTTCCATTACTTCCTTCAGTCTGACCCACCACAGAGCCTAATACCCACACATCTAGTAACATGGCTGTTAGGTCAGACACAGGAGTGGGCAATAAATGGCTATTGACATCAATGTTAATTTGGGCCTAACCTTGCAACATTCCATCTCTCTGTGATCACAGTTTTATCAGTCCATTCAGCCTCACTGGAAGTAAATGTAACAGATGCAGTGCTTTTCTGGGAACTTTGGTTCCCAAAACTGAAGAGGTCTAAATGGAAGTAGCATTTCTATATTTTGTGGAAAGTGGTAAAACATCACTGGCAGTCACTGCTGTGCAAGGCACCCTTTTGTGGGCTTGAGGCTGCATCTTGATGGTGGCAGTCACTTCAGTCAGTCTGCGTAGATGCACAGAACTAACATGCACATTCTCACAAAGGAATGCATGTGTAACTGAGAAACCTGTATCAGGCCAATGGGTTGTATCAATGGTGATTTCCTGGTTGTGATATACTGTACTGTAGTTAAGAAAAATGTTGTTATCAGTGGAAATGGAGTGAAGAGTATATCAGATGATCCTGTATTATTTCTCAAAAAATAGTTATGAATCTATAATTTCCTGTGTTTAAATACCTTATGTATCAAGCACAGCTCTCCATCAAGAATAAAAAAGAATATAAATATACATGACAGCGTCATAATCTGTGTGGGATGAAATTTTATAGATTTAGTATAAATGTGTAAAGCCCTCCAAAACCTTAGTCTAATAAATCAATTTACTTAAAAGACACAAAGAAATGGTGAAAATTTATCTTAAATTCAGTATTCGCAGAAAGAAATATTCATTGTAAGCTAGAATAAAAGAGAAATGTTCTTGGTTAACACCTTAAAATTCCTGAATGTGAACATAGTGAACATAAATATGCATACCATATAATTTTTCATCCAATCTCAAATTGTTTTTTCTTAATAATTTGAATATATATATTTTTTCAAATATGGCCCAAATGTTGCTGATAAAATAAAGCTGACTTGTTCAGTCAAACTGTTATACCGAATAAATATATTTAAGATTTCTAGAGCTGATATACTTATGCTATCATAATATAATGGCACATCCAGTCATTCACACAAATGTAGTTTTAAAAGAAGCTACTCATTAATTAATTAATTAATTAGCATATTAAAGCATAGTAGAATATAAAATTGCCATGATTTTTGGATGACTAACAGGCACCCACTTTTTACTAAGTAGAGCTTTCCTTGTTAAATATATTTATTTTTAGAGACTAACTAATAGATATTATGGTATATTTAACTTAACTACAAAGAAAACATTTGGAAATAAATAACATGCAATCCCCTTCCAATCACTTACACTGTTTACTGAGTAAAAACATATTTTTTAAAATCACAAATGACAACTTTATAAGAATCCCATGTATTGTGTGCTACTGTGCTAAGCTATAACTAATCAAAAATTAATTACAATTTAATGTTGACTTTTATTCAACTTTTTTCATCTAAATGTGTTTTTTTTAAATGTAATGTTAAAAAAATAACATAATATTGTTTGATGTTGCCTTATAGTTTCAGGTATTAGAAGCAGTTTATGGCAGTGTTCTTACAGTGTTTATGAATTATTTCTGCCCTATTGGAATTTATGTTTTATTTCAACATCAAGTTCTAACTATATAGACAGTGATTGAAATTATTCATTTATTAAATCAGGATATTCAAATCATCTGGTTGATGATTCCTTCAAAGGAAGGTGAAACAGGTTAGAAGTACACTTTTATAAATTGATCTTTACACCAAAACCTACTCTATACCATGAAATACCATTAATGTTGTCTAAACAGGGCATAAACGAGTGGAAAGACCTATAGTTTCAAGTACTATGATTCTAGAAATCAAATTTGTTTAATTAAAAAAATAACTAATTTTATTAAAGACATAAAGAAATATTGAGCACTTGCATGGTATCCCAGAAAAACGCAACATGATTTGTGGTCATTAAGGTGTTGGCACAGTGTGTTACAGACTGAACTTTGGCACAGGCTGTCACTTGCCCCAGACCACAGTGTGTGTCATTGTCAAGAAGAAAGCTCATCCTACTCTTTCAGACCAGATTAAAATTAGTAATTTTTAAATATTTTTATTTACTTATTCATTTATTTGCAGAAAGGAGAGAGAGAGACAGAGAGAGAGAGAGAGAGAGACAGAATGGGCATGCCAGGGCTTCTGGACAATCAAATGGCAGATGCATGTGTACATCTGGCTTTATGTGAATACTGGAGAATGGAGAGCAGGCTGTCAGCATTGCAAGCAACTACTGAGCCACCTCTCCAGCCTCCAAGATTAGTCTTCTCATAGGAATGGATTTAATAGAAGATACATAATATTCATGAAGAAATTGAAGCTAAATATTATGGGAATGCCAGATAATCATTAAATGTTCAAAATTGACACTTATGGAAATGCACTAAGATTCCAAATAGGCTGCCTTGATCCAAAGATTGTGAGTTTATGCAATTAAAAATTGGAGTTGCGGAAAGACTCCTGCACCACATTGTCAGAATGTGGTATTAAAGTAACATGGGTAGGAGGAATCAGATAAAAGCTGATATAATTGTCCCATGAATGGATAGTTATTAAAGTGCTTATTTACTTACCACACTAACCATGTGAAATTAATTATCCATCAACCTTAAAATAAAATCTAAGGAAGCAACATTTCTTATTAAATATTTAACAGGTGCATAGCCCACATATTGCCTAGTTTAGATAATCTAATTATAGCAACCTAATCCACTTAGCTCACGAAAATTCTTGACATTATTTACCTGAATTTTGCTCAT
This sequence comes from Zapus hudsonius, assembly GCA_004024765.1. Lineage (NCBI taxonomy): Eukaryota > Metazoa > Chordata > Mammalia > Rodentia > Dipodidae > Zapus > Zapus hudsonius. Next base: position 64,283 of record PVHP010003339.1, read on the forward strand.
ACTGACTTTGGTTCCTGTTTTATATTTCTCAAACAATCATTTTAGAATAATGTGGTTCTATTTAGGCAGTTTCTAATAATAATAATAATACAGTACCATGAGGGCATAAGAGTGATAAAAGAATTAAAAATCATCATTCTTGTGTGCTATTAAATTGGTAATAAGTAGAACAAATTAAAAGATAATAATATAGATACCTATACCTCAGTACTAAGCCTTAGTTCCCTTGAGTTAAATAAGCATCTGAAGCAATGGAGTTAGTGGTAAAGTAAAACACAGCTTGGAAACCCTCAGAGTTTATCTTACAGTGCCAAATTTGTCTTGAAAATATAGCATCTATACAGTCATTTTCATGTATGATGGCATTAGCCCATCTTTTGTTAATATGACGAAGTACCAGAGTTTAGGGAAGTTATCAAGAAAGAAGCTTATTTTGGCTCAAGGTTCTGAAGGAGCAAGGTCTAGAGGCCACATCTGCTCATGGCCTTATTGCTGACAGAGAAGCAAGGTGTGAGAGACAAGGACATGTGCTCAGCATGTGCACATTCTTCTCTGTTCCTTCTGTCTTCTTATAAAGCCAGCAATACTCAGTCAGGTTGGCTCCATGCTAAGGCATTACCTCATCCTAATCAACTCCCAAAAGCCCTTGTCTAAACACCATTGCTCAACTAAAGCTTCATTCTTTTAATAACTTACTTTGGGGAATATATTTCAACCTACAACACCTTAGAGTATACTCACACAAATACCAAAACACATAGTTTAGGATTTCAAAAGAAGGGCTGGGAGAGATGGTTCAGTAGTTAAAGTTGCTTGCTTGTAAAGCCTGATAGCCTGGGTTAGATTCCCCAGTACCCATATATTGTACTCAGCTTTGTTAGGCTGTCAGAATACACCGAACCAAAGCAGATTTTGGGAAGAGTTTATTTTTACAGACTGGAGGTGAGACTCCATTATGGCAGGGAAAATGTGGCATGAGCAGAGACTAGACAACACCTCCTGGCCAACATCAAGCAGACAATAGCAACAACACAGTGTGCCAAACACTGACAGGAGGAAGCTGATTATAATACCCATAAACCTGTCCCCAATGACATACCTCTTCCAGCAATGTTTCAATTCCTAAATTGCTATCAGCAAAGGACCTAGCATTCATAACACATGAGTTTATGGGGGACACTTAAATTAAACATCACATTCTATTCCTGGCCCCCAGAAGCTGTTGAGTTAAATACAATATATTCAGTCTAACTTTAAAAGTCCCCATAGTTTTTTTTTAATCAATACTAATGCTTTTCAAACATCCCCATAGTCCAAGTTCTCTTAACTGAACTGAAAGCAACAACAATAACAACAACAAAAACCATAATGACACAGAATAAAACATTCAATCTGAAAAAGATTGCTTTGGGCATTGCAAAGAAAGATAGCAACAGTACAAGATATAAAACAAACAGAGCAGACATCAAATTCTGTAGCTCTAAGTCTGATAATTCTAACCACGTCTTGGGAGTTCAAATTTCACCTCTGCAAATGGGAAGCTCAAAAACCCAGAGAAAAATCCCATCTGATCTGATATCTATCCCATGTTCCTGGCATCTCCACTGGATCTCCACTGCAACCCACAATTCATCCTCATGACTTAATGGTACTCCATACAGGATCTTTCAACAACAGGCTTTAAATTTCCCATGGCCATTTCAAAAAAAAAAAACTGCATTGCAAATCCATTGATTCCCCCCCCCCTTTCCTTCATTAGTTATACTCATATATTACCAGGTGGGCTACCAAATTGTTAATCCACTGAGAAATAAAGCTGAGTTTTGGACACTCCTTTGGTATTCATGTCCCTTACTTTCAAGTATCTGCATTCTTCCTTCTGTTCCAATACAGATCACCTGGCCCAATCTCAAAGGATGAAATCTCTCAAACATTTGCAGCTGAACAGGCAGCAGTTTCAGCTCAAAGATTTTATTTCTGAGGGGTCTTCATACATGAGAACTGGTATAAATTATTGTTTGAAGTATTGCCAAAAATGAAGTTGGTGGAAGGAAGAAAGATGAAATTTGCTCTTTTTCTAAGTGAGAATCCTGTCATTTTCAAACAAAACACTTCAGGCTAATTCAATCATGTATTCCCCATTTCTTAGATCTATGAGTAATTTGAAAAAAAATTCTATTAACACAAGACTTTTGTTTGAACAATTTCTAAATGGCTATACCACACTTTTAGCTATTCATTCACAATAGTATGAATGTGATGATGTGAATATTCATTACTGAGGCCAGAAGCATCAGAGATTATTTCAAGACCATGCTAGTGTAGATTCACTTAATAACAAGGACGAATTACTGAAACCAGAATGAAGTCCATCAGAGCCCTGACTCAGCCTCGGGGTTGTTTAAGCCAATGCTACTTCCACATAGACTGACTGGAAAAAAATGAGTACATAAAAGCAGAGAGTGCTAAGAAAATACTCCCAGGTGTATAGATGCAGTTCAGTGGTAGAATAAATGCCTAGCCTGGGTTAAATCCTAGTTTGATCCCAGACATCAAAAAAAGAATTGTATTTCCATATATTTTTATTTGAGGCAGGAGAATCAGGAGCAGTTCTTTTGACCAAGAAAACAATAACCATCTTTAATTTTGATTTTTCAGCTAAAAATGAGTCTGTGTGTCCAATATGCAGCAAAACAACAAGCACTGAACTCTGGTGCTTGGAGTAGAAGATATTTAATATAAAAATTTACCAAGAAGGTGTTGGCCCCTCATTCACCATTATCATAGACAAAATGATTATGGGTCATAGAAGGGCACCAATAGTTTCATCATTGTCAAAGATTCTATGAACCTCTGACTAGTTCTATATTTCATTTAAATGAAATCCTATAAGTAGTATTTTTATAACTACATGACAAAACAGAATTTAATTGCTTTGACTTGCTTGAATATTTAAATATTTTTACTATGCTTTGCCTATCTTTTTTTTTTCCTACAGTCAGGCCCTGTGAATTTTATATAAGCTAGCCCTTGATTGGATGTCAAACAAGCTAATAAATATAATAACTTTAGGAAATGCTAATCCAGGAAACAGAAGATTAATTCTAATTAACTTTGTCAGGACTGGTGTGGAAGTAGTTTGTATGAGGCATGCTGTATTTGGCCTGCCTGTGTCCTGAAAAGTTTTGCAGGATTGCTTTACGTAAAAATGGACTGGCATAGCCGGGCATGGTGGCCCACGCCTTTAATCCCAGCACTCGGGAGGCAGAGGTAGGAGGATCACCGAGAGTTCAAGGCCACCCTGAGACTACATAGTGAATGCCAGGTCAGCCTGTACTACAGTGAGACCCTACCTCGAAAAACCAAAAAAAAAAAAAAAAAAAAAGGACAGGCATGAGCAGATGGAGAGGGCACAAAAAGGAATTAAATTTTTGGTCTGAAACAGCTGCACGTTCAGCAGCAATTGTTTGAGAGATTAAAACCATTAAGATTGGGCCAGGTGATTGGGAAGGCAGGAAGAATGCAGACGCTTTGAAGTACGGGTCCTGAATGTTGAAGGTTTACTGTTTTTCAAAGTCCAATTTATTACCCCCTGGATTAACAAATTGGTAGCCCACCTGGTACTATGGAGGATAACAATTTCAGGAAGAGAGGGTCATTGGATTTGCAACTCAGTTTAATTTTTTTCTTAAATGGCCATAGGCAGTGTGAAGCAGATGTGTTGGATCCCCTGTGTGGAAGCCCAGTGAAGCCATGAGGATGAACTGTGGGTTGAAGTGGAGAGCCAATGAAATGCCAGGATTATGGGATGGCTGCAAAGGAGGGTTGACAGCATGGAATGGAGTTTTCCAGGATTGAGAGTAACCTAGCTGGAAGGGTGGAATTGGAACTCCAAGCAATCTGTCACTGGTTATTATTGGACTTGGTGTCAGAGTTTGATGTTTGCTCTGTGTGTTTTAAACCTTGTATTGGTTCAGTCTGTTTTTTTTTCTATGCCCAATGCTATCTTTTGCTGTGTGAATGTTCTGTGATATTTTTATGATTATTATGTTTATTATGTCATATATATGTATATTATAATTATGGATTATAATTCATGCTTAATTGTTGTACTCTCTCAAACAATAGTAGTTGAATAAATGAATGAAGCAATTTCAGCCCAAAGATTTAATTTCATTCTGTGCCATCTCCATCCAGGATCATATTTCTCTTTGGATCAAAGCTTTTCAATAAAGGATTACCTGATAAAATATGAATTTATAAATGCTTATATTGTAGAACTTGTCAATAATATATCATTTTAAAGAGATATATTAGTAATCATTAAACACCTATAACTCTGAAGCCACTTTAAAGATATCATCTCAGTTAAACTATACAAACAACCCAACTTGGTAGACTTCATTATATCAACTTTTGCTGAGCAATTTGATATGGTAAGATGTGAATTCAGTGTTTTCATGCTGCAGCAAAGATTTTAACACAAATCTTTTATATTATTATAAATTTAAAATTATTTAACTGATGTACAAAAATAGGAAAATTATATAGACTTGTGGGATACAATGTGATTATATATATTATAATCACATTATTATATATTATATATATTATATAAATGCTTAAGTCATTTAAACATGTCTTTTCTCCAACACCTTTCATGGCAAAAACATTTGTAATGGCTTAAGTGTAAAATATCCCCCAGAGACTCGGGTGTTTGCATACATAATCCCCAATGGCTGCGTCTGTTTAGGAAGGATGTGGAGCCATGAGAAAGTGGAGCCTTGCTGGAGGAAGTGTGTCACTACAGGCAATGGTGAACCTTGAAGTGGTATAGCCCAACCCTATTTCCCACTGTCTCTTTATTTCCTCCCTGCGGATGTTACACAGGCTTCATGTTCCCCGCCATGCTTTCATTATGGACTTCTAGAAACTATCAGCCAAAAATAAGCCTTTTCTATCTTTAAGCTGCTTGTGCTCAGGTAATTTTTCCCAGGAATGAAAAAGTAACTGATACGACATTCAACCATATTTCTTCTTTCTTTTGGAATCATACAGTATATAAGTGTTATCTATAATCACCTTACTATGCAAAAGCACACTGGCACTTCATACTTCAATCTATAATTAGCTTAGTACTTGATTGATTAAGGATTGATTAAGCTCTCCCCATTTCAGTGCTGCAGCAAGGACCTAATCTTAAATATTTTATTTGTTCTTTTCTTTCTTTCTTTGTAGCATTAAAGATCAAACCCAGGGCCTTGTGCATGCTAGGAAAATAGTCCTCCACTGAGCTACATCTCTAGCCCCAAATATCTCTTGATTCAGTCTTCTGATCTTTGGATGGCAATGTTTCAAGCTTACTAGAACTTCACTGACATAGTAAGAATGATGATAATGAAGACCGATACATCTTTATTCTTTTTTATTTCTTTATGTTTTCTTATATGCAAAGGCCTCTCTTGGGCTATTTTTTCATATAAATTGCTCTGCATGCCAATAAACTTTAAATTAGTATTTACATCCATTTAATATCCAAGGAACCAATTAGATTTTGTGAGTATTATGCTATCAAAGCTGCAGGTTGATTTTAATTAGTCAATATTTTTTAAAACATCTTTATTATGAAGAAGTATGCACATTGTATGAGCAAATCTTGTGAATGTGGCCCCATTTCCCTCCTCTCTGTTCCCTACCCACTGGGGTCCTTCCTCAGTGTGCATACTGGATCTGTCTATAGGTTAGGGGGTTATGAACCAGAGGTAGCCAGTTTTTTGTTCTTTTATTTTTCCTTCCCCCTTGTGTATTGTTGTTGAGGGGGGCAATGTCTCTGGATATTCTCCCCCACCATGTTTCTTACATTCTTTCTACCATTCTTGACTATAGTATTATGAGTCAAATGTTTTTTTATTTTTTTTCTTTTTACATTTTCAACTTTATTGAAAGTGTATTCATATATGTAATATTACTGCTCTTGAACATGTACCTTATTTTTCTCTTGAAAAATGTGTATTCATAACCATAAGTTTATATTTACATAAAAATTAAAATTGAACTCTTTTCCTTAAGAAGAAGTATTATAGTAAATAGATGTTCAGAATTCTTCCTTCAAAACTCAACTAAGGATGTTTTTAGGTTTCATCATATTACAGATTCAATTTCTATACTTTATTATTAAATAATTTCTCAATCTATTTAACTATGGTCTCCAAAGCCCAGTAAGCACATACCCAAGCAGCAAAGTTGCATCTTTTAAAATTGTCATTTTGTGTGAGACTCAAATCATGAATGTCTAAAAAATTTAGGGATTTTTTTCCCTAAATGGGTAAGATTTTGATGGTTGTAAGAATGTAGGGAAGAAAAAAAAAGATATTTCCTTCATTTGCAAGAATGGAATTTTCCTCAGAATCTAAATAAGTTTAACATATACACAGTCTAGAAATAGAGATTATAATATCAGAAATAAGATTATCTAACTATGCCAGAGACTAGAACATAATGCATCATACACTCCATTAATCATTCTCTAAGGTAAAAATAATAAACCGGGCATTGATGCACACACTTGTAATGCTAGCACTAAGAATCATGTTTCTGGCAGCGAGGCTATATCACATGCAGAAATAAACATAAATAAAAATGAAGAGTAATGTGTGAAGGCTAAATTTTGATACAGCTTTAATATCTCCTAGTGCAATTTTTGTACTTTGTACTACTTAGAGACAATCCCTGAATAAGCTTTTCACCACTTTATTGATAGAAAAAATTCTTATAACAATTCATATGAAACACTTTACCACAAACAGAACTTTGGCATCTCTTACATACTGCAAACAGATGTTGTAATTTACCTCATCATAGAAGGGAAATCCAGAACTCCAGTCTCTAAGTAAAGCCAGCATATTATTATGGCCTCCCCTGCTGTGAGCTGTCAATTACCAGGTATGAGTAATGAAAGAATGTACCCTCTGGAGCCGCCAATTCTCAGAAGCGTTATTTTTTTTTAATATTCCAGCTTCATTCCAGGAATGGGCAAGGCAAGAAGTAAGACATTTCATGTCACTTTGGGATAATATCATGTAATTTTAGGGTAATAAAGAATTCATAAGTGATCTGATAGGGAAAGTTCATTTACATTCTCTCCAGAGAGTTTTATCTCTTCAGATGTGACCTTGTATAATTAAATATATTTCAAATATCAAGAGAAATGGCAGCTAAGCAGACAATGGAATTCTTCACATTATGTCAGACTGAAATAAAGTGAAATTAAATTATATGAAACAGTCAAATATAATGGAAGATAAAAGGTTCTACTGAAATTCTTTCTATCTCATATGACTTATTAGCATTTTACACAAGGACAATCTTACCATGTGCTATGTAACTATTTTAAAGTTAGAACTTTGTTTCATTAATACCATCCCCCAAAAGATGCCATAAAATGACCTAGAGACTCACTGGTAAATTACCTTAGTTCATATCATTCATGAACAGGTTTACATCCAACACAGGGAATGCTTCCTTAACATAAAATAGATTTATCAAGAAGCAAAATTGCCAAACTTCTGGAGCATAACTGAATTGGTGTGTGTGTGTGTGTGTGTGTGTGTGTGTGTGTGTGTGTGTGTAACACGGAGTCTCTTGTCTACAAAGGAAAACCGCAGGCTTGTGCAACTTTCTGAATCACAGCTTCTATGGTTGGTTTAGGAATAGAACCCTGGACCAGTAGCCTGGACCAGTGCCTTTGACCACTTCCTCCCAGACCCTATCATTGAAATTTTGATGTAATATATTTAAAAAGATTTTTAAATCCTGCATAGTTTTAGAGAAAAAGAAACCCCTTTAAAAGTATTCCAAATGAATTCCTCAAAATTACTTTTCATATTAAAAGTAATTATTATAAGACCTACAGGTAATTGTATCCGGATTGCCAAAGCTTACATTCTTAGTCTAGTATCATTTTAAAGGATTTTCATTTATTCCTCCATTCCCTGATAACAAAGATATAACACAATCCATATACTTTAAAAGATGAGAATTTTAATTCAATGTTCATTTATTTCTGAGTCATGCATTTCGAGGATATTTCCTAATCCATTGTATTATTTAGCCTTTCTTAAATCGTATAGGCACATAAAAGCATAAAATTTTGTTCTCTGCACTAAACAAGCTGTTGCAGTCTGTCCCCTGTATGTTGGAAAAGTGACCTTCAGGGAAGGGATTTTGAGGTAGAATTACAAGGAAGAGGATACCTCCTCTCTTCTGGCTTCTCATCATGATCCATGAGCTCCCCACTGTAACGTCCTCACCTTTGCCAAGCTGGTGAAGGTGCCACACACTTCATCCACGGGAACTGGTAACCAAAGAAACCATCCCTCTCTCCTGTGGTGGTTTGATTCAGGTATCCCCCATAAACTTATGTGTTCTGAACGCTTGATCCCCAGCTGATGGCAACTTTGGAATTGGAACCTTGTTGGAGGTAAGTTGTTGGGGATGCATCTATGGGTGTTATATTCAGCTTCTACTTGCCAATGTTTGCCTCATCCCATGAGGCTTTTTGCAACCTTCTGTGGCAGAGGTAAGGTCCAGCCTCTGCTCATGCCACTGTTTCCTTGTTTGGCTTGAGTCTGCAAGCCAAAGCAAACCCTTTCCTCCACAAGCTGCTTTGGCTTGGGGTCTTTGCACCAGCAAGGAGAAAGCTGACTGCAGCTCATATAAATATCAAACTTCAGGTCTTTCATTATAGTAACATAATTCAGACTAATTACACAAATCAAGACCACTGACTAGGTCAACAAAAATGAACACTGCTGCACCCTACATTCCTCAGTACTGATAATTTTATTTTGTTTTATTCATAATTTCTTCCTTAAACGTATATCTTCAAACTCTCTTCTAATTTATATAAGTAAAATTATGCATTATTTTTGTTTGACATGTCTATAAGGTCTTTAGTGTATTTTATTGCTCCCCTTGAAAGCAAACACTAATCTAAATTCTTTAGCAATTACCTCTTTAATACTGTTCATACCTAATCACCTAAACAACACATGGCTATAAGCTGTGATTATTTTTGCCTTTATACAAAAAGTTATATAAACAAACATACGTAGTAAATATGACAGTTGTTGCTCTTCCTACTTGTGAGTTTTGCTTTGTGCTGTTTCATTCTTCATTGTGGAACTGCATTCCATTACATGAGAACATTACTTGTCCTTTCTTCTATTGATAGGCAATTTGATATTTCTCAGTTGGAAACATTTTGAATAATAAGACTGATGTGAACATATTTGTAAAAGTCTTGATATATGCACATTTCTTTGTAGAGTCCTATATATTCTGAATATCAGCCTTTTAAAAATTATATATAATGAAAATATCTTCTCAGTATTGTCTTCTCTTGATATAATCCTACTGGTATTATTTTGAAAAAATAAGTAAATAAAAATAGTTGATAGCTACATGATAGAAAGATAGATAGATGCTAGGTAGATTCATCAATAGATACATAGATAGATGATATACAGATGATAGATAAATAGACAGATGATAGATAGCTAGGTGATAGAGAAATAGATAGATAGATAGATAGATAGATAGATAGATAGATAGATAGATAGATAGATAGAGAGAGATAGAGAGATAGATATAGATAGATAGATAGAGAGAGAGAGAGAGAGAGAGCAATAGTTAACAGTCAACTTCTTTTCCTTCATATTTAACATCATGTACTTGTTCATTTTAGTAATTTTTCTCCACCTCGATTTCAACAGAATGAATTATTACTTTATGTTTTGAGACTCTTGGTTTGACATTCATTCTGTGAACACAAATACAATAATATTTTCACTCCAAAGCATTTGTCTCAAGTGTCAAGATGATGCAAGGAAACCATTTTCTTTTTTTTTGGATATCAGCGAGCAAGCAGAGAGGTTGAAAGGCTGAGAGAGAATGTGGCATCATAGAAGAAGCAGTTGGTAGTCAATATTTTAAAGATATCAAGCCCTATGTGTCATTTTCTCTGAGTCAGTTAATCAGTATTTACTACATATCTGTCTACCAAAGGTACTCATAAGGCATTGTTTGTGTCAGCCACTGGCTTCTTGCCATATTCCTGTTCCTGTCATGGTAGTTTATTTTGGTGAGGTGGATAATTCAACATGTATGTTTAGAAGAGTTGCTGTTTTTTAAATATTTTATTTATTTATTTACTTGTAAGCAAAGAGACACAAAGATCCAGAGAGAGAGAGAGAGAAAGAGAGAGAGAGAGAGAGAGAGAGAGAGAGAGAGAGAGAGAGAGAGAGAGAGAGAATGGGCATGCCAGGGCCTCTAGCCACTGCAAATGAACTCCAGATACATGCACCACTTTGTGAATCTGGCTTACGTGGATACTGGGGAATTGAACCCAGGTCCTTAGGCACTGAAGGCAAGCAACTGAGCAATCTCTCAGCCCCCAACAGTTTCTATTTTAAGGAATTAAATTAAAATTAATTGTTTTAAACATACTTCAGAAATAATTTATACTAGTATTGAACCTCTGTCTGATGACTAGGGGATAAACATCAAGTTGAGATATGCAATATGTCAGTAGGCACAATGAGTCCTTTAGAGGAAGAAAAAAAAAATCCCTCCCTGTTTTTTCTGTTTGTCTCTTTAGAGATCTATGGTAGGTTTGGGTTTTCCTATTGCTCCCTAGAGATAGATAAACAGACCACCATTACATCGGAAAGCCTCATGTGCAAAGGTGACAGGAAATGGAAATTCCTTAGAAAGTCTGAACAGCAGATGTGAACTATCAAGGGCTAGAGAGTGTCCTAAAACACCTGTCCCCCAAGGTGACTCACGTACCAGAAATTGCTCAGAAATACAAAAGTCAGACCATGGGCCACTTCAGATACGATAGAATTTCATGTTACATTTAGAGAGAAAGCAAGATTTTCTAGAAATTCTCAACAATATATTATTTTAACTTGGTATTTAAACTCTTTGCAATTTTTACTGTATCTGGTGGGATTTTAATGGTATATATAGTCTTTTGTATACATAAAATGTGTATTTTTGTGTGAGTGTGAATGTGCATGCACCACCTTACCTTTGTAGAGATCAGAAGACAACCTCATATATATATATATATATATATACACTCCCTTCTCGTTTTAAAGGAGGTTATCTGGTTGTACACCACAAAGCTTTCCATGCAGACTAACTGCCCCACAGGCCTCCAGGAGAGTCTCCCATCTTGATGGAGGTCTCCTAGGATTACAGAATGCAGTACTGTGTCTGGTTTTACGTGGGTTCTGAGGACCCCAAACTCAAGTATTCTTGTGTAGAAGCAAGAGGATAGAATTTTTAAATTTTTTAAAATATTTTCTTTTAATTTATTGCAAGGAAAAATAAAGGGAAAGAAATGGGCGTGCCAGGGCTACTGGCTACTGTGAGTGAACTCCAGATGCATGTGCCCCTTTGTGCATCTGGCTTTACTGTGTACTGTAAAATCAAACTAATGTCCAATAGGTTTTGCAGGGTAGTGCCTTAACCATTGAGCAATTCTCCCTCCCAAGGATAGCAATTATAATGGTGTCAAGAGCTCCATAACAAGACTGTGTCAAAATAATAAAAAAATTATTGCCTTAATCATCTGCCATGTGGGAATTGCTGATAACACTGTGAATAATAGAAAGTAGATACATAATAGCTCGTTATTTATGTGTATGTGCGTGGGAGGTGTTTGCTGTATGTACATGTATGTAGATATGTGTGCCTTGTGCTCATGCTTATGGAAGCCAGAGGAACATGTTGCATGCCCTCCCCTATTGCTCTTCCATCTTATTCCCTGTGGAAGAATCTTTCACTCAACCAGGGGATTAGCATTTTGTGGTCTGACTAGCTTAACAGCAAGGTCGAGTTATCTTTCTGTGTCTGCCTGCCTCACACCTGGGATACAAGCCTGCATGATCATGCTTGGATTTTTACAAGGGTGCTGGGAATAGAACTGTCTTTGTGTTTGCTTAGCAAGGCTCATACCCACGGAGCCCTTTCACCACAAGCTACTAACTCATTGTTCTAAATAATAAATTAGAGTTCAAATAAGCTATTTACTTATACACCTTAGCATGAATTGACCTATTATTTCTGAGTTGGAAGAAATATCCCCCTTTTTTCATCCTAATTTTCCCTCCTCATCTTTTTTTTTCTTTACTCACCTCAGGTATTAGCTTTTTCACTGTGTAAAGCCACTAATAATCTTAAAGCATGACTTGTTTTTTTTTTGTTAACTTTACTCATACCAGTCCTTCTAATCGAAATGCTCTCCTTATTCTACCTGTCTTTAGGCCCACATAAAGTGCCATTCCAAAAGTCTTTCTTTATTACTTCATTTATTAGTGGCTCTCCATTAGAATTCTTTAAAGCTATTACCATTATTTTTTAATTGATAGTATTCACACATGAACATACTGTAATTTGGTCATAATATCTCTCCTTAAAATCTTTGGTGCCCCTTCCACACATGCCTGGCATTAAACCCTTTCTTCTTTCCAACTATACAATAGTACTTCTTTTATTTCAAGACTCCAACTCACTGAAATATCTTCCTTTTTTATTTTTTATTAAATAAAACCATGATAAAATCACAAAAACCATTAGAAACTTTAATATCACCCATTATGGTGGCCTTTATTCTCTATCCTATATAATTTTATGAAGCAAGTGCTTAATAGACCTATTTTACAATGGAAGCATAATTGCAGATATGGAGACTCAGAGAAGTTCAAAAATAACCTCAAAGTTACAGCATATCCTCAAGGTTGAGCCCTAGGTCTTCTCTGTTACCATTATGATAATTTAAATATGTTACTTTGCATATACAGGTAGAATCTGTATATTCACACACACAAAAAAGCTATGCAAACCCATTAACATGTATAGCTTTAGTTATTTCAGATCTGTGCTTGGACTTTCAGGAAAAGTCATTAACCAAAGTCCATTCATCATGTATGAAGTGCTGTCAACAATGTGAAAGATGAGCAAGATTTCAATAGAAACATTTTCTTCAGACTCCTATCAATTAGGCCATTTATTCTTTATTTCTTTTCATTTGTGATATATTTTAATGTGTCTAATCTTATCCTTCTACTCAACAAAAATCCCCCTGGCCTGACATTATCCACAGGACCACAGGACAAGTAGTTTCTTAAGGTAGCCCAAAAAGAGACGTGTTGCTTTCATTTATATTGTCACTAGAAACCACAGTTTTTGAAGTATTATAACGACAATGGTGGCCCCTGGGTGGGTTCACTCACCAGAGATTCATTACTTTATCTTAACTATTTCAGAAAAGTTTTGTTGGCAATCAAGCATACCTTACCTTTTTTTTGCTTATTTCTATTTGTGTGTAAATGCATCCAAAGTAATAACAAATTTCTAATATTTCACTATAAGAACAATCGCAAGCTAAATTAGGTCATTTTAAAGCGATTTCTTTGCCTATGAGGTAAAGAGAAAAATAAAAATAAATTCTTAATGAACATATTTTGCATCTAAAATAAGTTTGTGACACATCTCATTTAAAATTCTGCTTCCCCCAAAAGCACTTTTCTTCATCTGATAAAGGAGCTGATGGTAGACACTGGAATTAGGTTAAATGGAAATTGTACATTCACCAATATACTTAATATTCTTGTACATCCCATTCATATAAATGCTCTTCCCTCTGATTAAAAGAAAACCATTACATTAAATATACACATATACATTACATGTGTTCATCTGTAGATTCTTCTTTAGCCAAGCAAATGACAATCTTTTCCTTGTAATCATCAGTGAACTTTGTGAAGTGGTTCCTATACTTCCCACAGTGGAGGCAACCTATGTGATTCTTTCTTACTGATGAACTCTACAACTTTACATATAACTAGTATTTGAGATGCTTTCAGAAGTCATCGTGCCTTTAATGCCCATTGCAAAGCTTCAGTCTTGGACACACACTGCCCAACATCATTATAAGGATGACTTAAGTAAGATGTTGTGACTTTTGTGGCAAACCCAAAATAGAATTTACTGCTTTTCTCCTATTTTATGGATACTTTTCTTCAGTACATTTAAGTGAGTCTTGGTCTTTTTCAATGGGGTTGATTAGTGATTTGTTATCTTCCCCCAAATAGATGTGTAAACCAATGCTGCAATTTGTTTGATATTCTGTCATCATTAATGGTACCTTGTAATTTAATGTTTATAGATTTTCAGCTGCTGAAAAAGATCTAAACTGTCACTTAGTGATTAAGATTTACAACTCTACTATAATTATAGGAGTTTAGACAGCACACAACTTTTTTCAGAGGACAGAGTGTTCAGCTATAGCGTTCAGAAGTCTGAACCAACTTTACTAGAAATGCTTTAACATCACAGTTCACAAAGAAGAAAAACCCTTTTTCTGATCTTTGATGCCTAGATCAAAACTTTAGGGACATTGTGTTTAACTTTCCTGGCTTGAGACTGTGGAGAAGTATAAGAGAGGATTACTATCAGTATACTGGGATGGAGACAGACAAGAGATACCACTTCATTGCTACAAGAATTTGAGGAAAAATGGGCTGGAGAGATGGATCAGCGGTTAAGGCACTTGCCTCCATTGCCTAAGGCCCCGGGTTCAATTCCCCAGGACCCATATAAGCTAGACCCACAAGGTGTGGCCCTGGTGCGCTCTCTCTCTCTCTCTCTCTCTCTCTCTCTCTCTCTCTCTCTCTCTCTCTCTCTCTCTCTCTCTCCCTCTCTCTCCTTGAAAATGAATAAATACTTTTTTAAGTTTAAAAAAAAAGAATATGAGGAAAAATTAACAATCATCTGTTGGAAGGTAAAATGCTTCTATATCTGAAAATATTCTTCATATTTGACATATTTTGCTCCTAATCAAAACAATATTTCACTTCCAAAGTTTATTACATTCACCTCCATAAGAATTTACTGAAACCATATAGTATTTCATGCACTGTGAAA
>PVHP010003340.1:0-72692 GCA_004024765.1 Zapus hudsonius
CTTTGCATCCTGGTGTTAAAGGTGAGGTATGGGGCTGCGATGGTCCCGCACTCACTGTAGCGCAGCCGCACAGCCAGTTATCACCACCTCTGGTGCTTTGTGAGATGCTCTATTGTAAAGAGCGCTGCTGAAATGTAAAACATTATTGCCAGTGTAGTAAAAGCATCGGGTCCGTCTCCTAATCCACTACTTGCTGTCAGGATGCATAAAGATACACACAAAACAAGACTATCCCTGTTAGTAGGGTTGTTTTCTTTTGTTTGCTTTTTTTTTCCAACGGTAAAGCTGCACATATCCGAGTCCAGCAAAATAATCAGAAATAAAAATTTTCTGGCAGTATCAAGTTGCTCTCTGTATCTTAACAGCCGTCAGGGGAGTGCTGAAGATTTTAAAAGCCAGTGCAAATGTGAAGTGTCAGGTCTCAGCTAAAAAGGCTCGCGCTTGTGTTTTTCCTCTAGCTGAAACAAAAATACCTGTGGAAAAAAAAAGAATCGACATGAAGTTGTATATTCATGAAAGATCATGGATTATAAAGGAAAATGTTTCAAAACAAAAGTTTGTCTGCAAATCCTTTGTCATGATCCCCACCTCACCCGGATCTGTACTTGGGTGATTTACACCATCAAACCCATTGCTGGGGTCAATAGGATGAGAAGCAAGCTTGCCTGGTCAACGTTATTCTGCCTCAGATGACTGCGTGTTGTTGCTTCCTTTGAGAAATCTTATCCTTAGAATTGATCCTAAGGTTCCTCCCACTCACGCTCAGTAGTCACTGGTCTGCAAGCGGCCATGGACACAGGGATCTGTGCCCAAGGCTCTACTCCATGCTAGAGGCCACCAGATGAGGAGCCAAACACATCTATGGGCCTCACCCTAGTGAGCAGGGAGCTTTGGGGTAAGGCAGCCTCCTCAAGCTTCTCTTCCTCACTTACAAATGGAGGCAGCACCATTCCCTCCAGAGACCTAGGTTAAGCTCATTGTGGGCACAGGTGGCCCAGAACAGCAGGAGTATCAGTGGGGAGGATTGTCCCCAGAGAGAATGAGCTGTACTTTTCACTTTGTGCTTTTAAAAAATTTATATTTATTTTGTTTAAGAGAGAGAGTGAGAAAGAGAAAGAGAAAAAGAGCCTGCCAGGGCTTCTAACCACTGCAAACAAACTCCAGACACATGGGCCACTTTGTGCATCTGGCTTTACATGGGTACTGAGAATCAAGCTTCCATCCTTAGGTTTTGTAGACAAGTGCCTTAACTGCTGAGCCATCTCTCCAGGCCAAAACTATACTTTCAGTTGCTAGAAGTCAGCTAACTAGGTGAAAGTGAATAAGGTCATTGTCATAGTCAGGCACATGCCACTGGGGTGAATCTCCACACCAGGCACAGTTTGGGGAGGAAAGTATTTATTTAAATAACAGATTCAGGGGAAGTTTCAGAACGGTAAAAGGGGTTGGTCCCCTTTCACAGATCCAAGCAGAGAGAGACCCAGCACCAGCACCTCCAAAACAAGCAAGCACACTCTAAGTTCAACAAACAGCAGGACTGTAAGACTTCATTCAGCTCAACTGCTTTTTGCATACATATCCCTGGAATTTTACAACCACCCAGAATCACCTAGGGCGAGAGCCTAAGATCGGGCCTAGGTGACACCTCCTCCAGTCAGGCAGTTGGAGAAAAACTTACACTTTTGAATCTATTGGGGGACAATCAGTCAAATTACCACAGTCATATATTTAACTTACTCTATCTAGAATATTATCTTGTCACGTAATTAATCACTTAAAACTTTAATGAAACATAATACTCTTTTTTGGCATCAGCCTTGGAATCTAGTGTTTTGAACCTATGACACATCATAATCCAATTTCAAATCGTTAGTGGTAAAAGTAAAATGTGATCCTATCAGAAATACAAAGCTGAGTTTGCAAACATGCCCTGCACTCTGTCTATCCTTGACTGAATCTCCATTCATTAATTAGCATTGAAGCTGGTTCTTCCCCAGTGACAGCCCTACATCTCTGCTCATCGTCCACGGGTGGCTGGCAGCTTTGGTACTGAGCACCTTGGAGGGTGAAGAGGGATGAGGAGACACGGAGTCAAAGCCCAGATGTCAGTACCGCCTCCTCTTGTCCCACAGGATTTTCACAAGCGGGCTCCCTAGTGATGGTTCAATGGCTACATGAGGCCATTACTCTGCCAGGCTCCTTCCATCCTCCATATTCACCACCCTTAGAGTGGCAGAGTTAAGTAGGCCCCATTCTCCCATGAGCATGGTCACACCACTCAGGGCAGGAGAGAGGGGAAAGATCAGCACCTTTGACTGACCTGCTGGTAAAATGCCTCCTTGCTGCCCATTGGATGTCACACGTGGGCATCCTTTGCCTGGGGTCGAGGTGACAATGACAGTTTTTGCATGGGCACAATGCCATCTCCAACACAATGGGAGGAGTTCCCTGGTAAGGAATAAAGGACCATGTGTTTAGCCAGCAGCAGGTTGTGCTGTTAACCTGACCTTTTTATTAATCTTTGGTGGGTATCTGAGGATGTTTACAGGAAGGCAAACTCTCAGTAGGGGCAGGATGTAAGGAAAGTCAGGGGAGATAGAAACAAACTTTCCTCCCTGGGAGGGCAGTGCAGGAAGGAAACTCCAGAGACTCGGGAAGCCTTTAAGTCAGGGATGGGGGGTGCAAGACCACACACCCTAAAGCTTTAAAAGGGGGAAGGAGATTTCTCTCCCTTAACCTCCTGCCTGTTTGTTATTGTGTATGTGGTGCTGGTGATATGTATATGTATATGTATATGTATATGTATATGTATATGTATATGTATATGTATATGTATATGTATATGGTGCTGGTCTATGCTTGGACCCATGAAAGGGGGCCAACCTCTTTCACTGTTCTGGAGCTTCCCTTGGATCTGTGGCTTCAGTAAATCCTTTCCTCCCATAACTGTGTCTCGTTCGAGATTCATCCCAGTGGCATGTGGCTGACTGTGACAGTTTTGGTAGGAGGAGGGGGAGCGATATTGCTGAGATGAAGCTGATCGTGTGGATTTTGATCTTCTAGAACTTATGAATGAACATAGACTTGGTTCTTGGAAATGAGGATGCCTTCCAGAATGGTAAGGCAAGTTTTATGGGCTATTCTGGTGAGAATTTGAAAATGTTAAGTACAGAGAGAATTCTATTTGGAGTCTTGGCTTGTGAACTTTCTAAGGGAAAGGAGAGACCCACCCAAGATTACTAAAAAGGTTAAGTTGAGAACAAAACTTAATGATCACAAGTACCCAGATTCTTCTATAAAATTAATTGAAATTATAGACCACCCACCAGAGGATAAAATATAGTGGGAGACTTTATTTTAAAAGAAATGAGAAGTTACAGAGATCTCTAGCCACTAGTGAAGCATGTGGGGGAGGTTCCAGTTACATATCTATGAAGTCTGTGCTGGCCAGCCAAACACGAAAAAGAAAGATATAAAAGGTCTCCCATCATGAGGAAAAAAAGTTCATATGGGAATGATCCTGAGGCCCCTGACCACAGCCCGATCTGGCTGTGGTAAGAAGGCCTTACCTAGACCAGGAGATTCAGATGTCTCTCTGCTGGTGAGCCATGAGGTAAAAATAGATCAAACTACCTGTCCCAGGTGACGATATCCCCATGGCTAGGTAAAGTCAGAGAGAGCCAGATGGTCTATCTTTGAGAAATCGGTTTCAGGATTAGGTTTGAACTCTAGTTAGAGATAACTCCTACAAAAGGGGAGGGGGTCAGGCATGAGATCCGTGGATCCTGCCTGAAAGTACAAGTTCCAGGACACTCCTGGGTACCTTTGGATCCCAGTAGTTTTATCCTTTCACAAGACCATGTGACCTAGAGCACCTGGCTCTCTGGCCAGTGTCATTTGAAGAAAAGTGTTTTCTCACTGGCTGGTTGTAGACATTCCAAAAGGTATATGGGTTACCTACACCTTTGCTACTTACCCTATGGATGCTAGAAGTTCTCAACATAAAATATACAGGTTCAAGTCTCAGCTCTGCCATTTTTAAATTGTCCTGTGATTGCTTAACCCTTTAGAATCTCAGTTTCCTCATCCATAAAAAGGAGCAAAACGACGCCATCACATAGATGGCTGAGAGCATTACAACTGTGAATCATCATAGTGGTCAGGACAGCGCATGACACTTAGGAACACTTAATTTCCCCCGCATTGGGTACAGCACTGAGCTGCACCTCCTTCCTGAGGGGAGCATCAGGAGTGATGAGCAGAAGTGCAACAGGCTAGACAGGGATTTCTTCCTTTATCTTGGGATCTGTGAGAGGCAAGTGTCTGGGCATCAGAGAGATGAAGAGTGCAATCAGCAGAAGTCCAGAGGTCATTTATGGATACAAGTCACTCAGACCTACTGTTCAAGTTCACTTTTATTTCATAGACAAAACAAGAGGATACCTCCTGGTCAGAGACAATGGAATTTGCAGATAAGAAATGAATTCTCCTCTCTCCTCACCTCTCGCCAAC
Organism: Zapus hudsonius; assembly: GCA_004024765.1. NCBI lineage: Eukaryota > Metazoa > Chordata > Mammalia > Rodentia > Dipodidae > Zapus > Zapus hudsonius. The sequence goes on from PVHP010003340.1 coordinate 4,513, forward strand.
ATTCACATAGGTCAAGTTATTTCACCTTCCTTTGAGTCGCCATTTTCTCACCTATGAAATAAGGGTAACAAATCTTACATTCCTACATCTACACAGCAGCCACTCAGCGAAAGGATAGGGTTTCCTTCCCTTTCACTTGGGAAGGTTTATGAATAACAGAGAAGTCACAGAGGACACAGCTCTCACCTCAAAGGGGATAAGAGGTGTTTTTTTTTTTTTCCTGGAGTGACCATGGCCCAGGAACACAGATTAAACCAAATTCAGTGTTCCAATGTGTTAACAATTTCATGAAGGTTTCATAGTTACAGAATAAAAGAAATTCATAAATCAAGGCACTTTGTAAATATTTTGGCTGACCCTCAATAGGCGGATTAGAGCAGGACAGGGCTTCTGGTGTTATCTGATGACATTCTTAGCCCTTGGATTGGTGGAAGCTGGTGGTCTGCTAGTGAAGCAGGATTTTTGGGATCCAGAAGGTTCCCCCAGATTTGTGAACCCCAAGTTTTTGGTTCTTTCCTAATCTTTAATGAACGATAATAAAAACAGATTCAAGAAGGCCCAATTATTAATTATTAAGTTTATTTGGGGAAAAAAATCACAAATCATGGAGTTTATTTAAGAGGAATTGGGATCTGGGAAGGAAGGCCAGAACATGCTTTTATGTGGAAAACATATTTAAGAAAGATGAAAGTTTAGGGAGAAACTGAACCAGCTGTGAGCACATGGAAAGTAATTTATCACTTAAGAGAAACTAAGGCTTTTTAAAGAGAAATTAGAATGTATTTAAAGAGAGGGTAGAATGGAGCCACAGGCAAATGGTATGTATGAGGAGAAAAGCAGGCTCCTGAAGAAAAAAACCAGGAGCACGTGGAAAGTGGAATGAGGGAGACTTAGAAGAAACATACTGGGTGTCCCTGTGTTTTCCCATGGAGGGAAGCTGAAAGGAAAGTTAGCCAAACACCCATGTGGCTGATCCAGAGTGGGGAGATGCAAGCGGTGGATACAGAGCCCGCGGGAAGGTTGTAAATGCAGTTAGGTGAAAATTCATAAGGCAGAGATGATCCAGGAGGCTAAGATTATTTAAAGAGAAATAAAAGCATTTAAAGAGGCAGGGTTATGTTTCCCCTCCCCACTCAGCCAGCTGCTGAGTGGTTATGGGGACTGAAAACTCGTGTGAGAGTCCAGACCACACAGGATGAAGCTGGAAGCAAGGGAGCGAGGATCCCGGGAATTGGAGAAACCAGGAAAGAGGGTGGTGAATGCCAGCCTGCCAGCTTTAGATGTAGGCAGGGGAAAGTTCAGATTAGTTAATAAATCTGGATGACAGATCCCTTTGTGGTTACCAGTATAATGCAGAATTCTTGGGGTCCCCAAGATTTATGAACCCCCAAATTCCTGTATCACTAGTGCATTCCAAAAAGTATATATATACCTGATGCCACTGATAGTTACCAGGATGTTGGGTCAGACACAGAGGTGGGCAGCAAAGGCTACTAAGGTTTTAACAGTACTCTGGCTCACTGGTAGTCTGGATGGATGTCCTCCAATAGGTTCAGAAGGTTATTAAAGCCTTTTCTCCAGCTGCCTGGCTGGATGAGGTGTCATCTTGGGCAGATGCTAAGCTCCAGCCCTAAGGTGTTTCTGGGGTGGATCTGGAATTCCAGCTATAGATAATGCAAAAAGCAGTCTTGGCAGAGCTCGCTACTGTTTGCTGGTGTGTGTGTGGGGGGGGGGGGGTTGTGTGTGTGTGTATGTGTGTGTTGCCTCTCTCCCTCTCTCTCTCTCTCTCTCTCTCTCTCTCTCTCTCTCTCTCTCTCTCTCTCTCCTTGGACCTGTTAAATGGGGCCAACCTCTTTCACCATTATGGAACTTCCCCTGGATCTGTAGCTTTGATAGATCCTTTCATAAACTACGCCTGGTTTGGAGGTTCATCCAGCAGTGTGTGGCCAACTATGATACCATCTCTACTGGAGATCTGTCAGGCCACTCACCCTTATCTGTGGCAAATAAAGCAATTTTGTGGAACTTCAGTTCACCAAAAGAAAAGTCTAATAGCCAAGAACCTGTATTAGCCTGTTTTTGTGGCTGCAGAAAAGTGAAGCTGAGTATTTTATAAAGAGGTTTATGTAGTTTGTAGTTTTAGAGCCTGAAAGTCCAGAACCTGGATGACCCATCAGTTCAGCCTATGGTGAGAGCTTCATGGTAGTGGAATGGTGGGAATGCACGAGAGAGAGAGAGAGAGAGAGAGAGAGAGAGAGAGAGAGAGAACTCAAAGGAGAAATGGAAGCCAAAGACTGGCCAGGGGCCAGTTTCCTCTTTTATAGAAACTAAACAATGTCCTATGAGAGCTGCTTTTATTCTTCTAAAGAATATTCTTCACAGTCTTTAGGGACCCAATGGGCTCTCAATAGACCCCACTTCTCCTAAAGGTCCCGTTTTCTTTTATAATTACCAGGACAAAGTCCAAGCTTTTAGCACATGACCGCTCAAGGAACATACTCAAACTCTGGACATGTCCATAGTATAGCAGAAGCCAAGCAGAAGGAACATGGCCTTTGCAACCCAGCTTTCCAATTCCAAGATATGTAATAGCTTTTAGCAATCAGCTTCATCAAACCTCAGTTTCCCCATCATAAACACTTACCTCACAGAAATGTTGACATGGGCAAAGTTGTGTACATAAATTACTTGCACCCAGTAAGTGGCTTAACCCATGAGAGCTGCCGTAGTAAATCATGCGCCCTTGGTGGGAAAAACAGGCTTCCCGTGAAATCAAACAACTATATAAAGTGGATTTTAAGCATCCACATAAATTGCTCTCACATTGATGATTTATTTTTTTAGATTTCCTAAAACACAGAGACAAATAAAACACACTCCAAAGAAATAATGCCATGTCTGGGGAAGATGCACCAAGTTTTAATGACATGAGGTCAACTGACTTCAAGGAAAGTCCAGGTTGGAACCCAAGGCTCTGAGAATTCTGGGCTGTGGAGTGATGGTAACTTCAGTGAACAGTGTCTCTAAGACATCAAATTTATTTTTCTAAAAGGGCCCTCCGTTAGCCTAAGGGTTCTCAAATCAAGGAGGCTCTGATTAAAGAACAACTGAGGTCATGTTTTGTGTTCATGCCTTTGAGTTTCAGAAAATACTTGCCCCTTCTCTTGTAAACAGATTTCAGAATTTTTATTCTCTTCCTCCCTCCAGCCTCATTCTTGTTTCCTTTCCCTCTCTCTTTCCCTCTCCCCTTCCCCCCCCCCATGCCCACCATGCTATGTTTCACACTATTCTGGAGGCCCAGGTGTCACACCACTTCCCTTCATCCTCACGAGAACAATTTCTGTGGCTTCTTCCTCCCTGAGTCCCTGGACTTCCTCTCCTCCTCGCCTTCCATGCTGCCCAGTCTTACCAACCCCTTGCTGTGCTTGGTGGCTTCCCTCCTGACAACTGTCTGTACTGCACCAGACTGATCTTGAAAAGTGCAGGTCTGGTTTTCCTTCTTTACTCAAAACACTTCAGGGTCCCCCATGCTGTTGGTTCAGATGAAGGTCAAATCTTTTATTCAGTGAGCCATGTGCACTGCTGGATTATCCCTGTCTACATTGGCAGCTTCTTCTAATGTCATGGGGAATGTGCCATCCCTAAGTCCCTTACCTGTAGAGACATCAGCCCTTTCTAGTAGTCTGACTCCTTGCCTGCTCCCCTGGGTTTCTTCCCCTTCCTCCGCTTTCTTTTCACCAAAAGAGTTTCCATCACTTGGCTGCCTTCCTCCCTGGGGGTAGCATAGGGGATGTCATTCTAAGTCTTGATTTCTCCATCAGAGGATCTACTTTTTAATGTTGAGGATCAAATGAAGACTCACACATATGAGGCAGGTGCTCTACCACTAAGTTAAACTGCCCCCGGCTTGGTGGGAAGCAGATTCAACAGGCCTTGCACAACTTCTGCCCATCAACAGAACACAAGCATGAACACACATGTGTGCGTAAGTGCCTTACCCATGGATACACACATCGCCGTTTCTCTGTGTGGGCACACAGACACCCCTCCAGACTCAAGCACCTCAGCCAGTATGAGGACAAGTGAAAAGCACATGTAATCAGTGTCATCGAATACTCAGTAATTTCTGAGCATAAAAGAAAAATCTCATCAAGAGTTTAAGATTTTTTTTTTGGCCTTTTCCCAGGGTTTCCATCTCGGTGTTGCCCCAGTGTGTGCTGAGTGTGGGTTGGTGTTCTTTATCAGTTCAGGCTTTGGAGCAAAGACTCTGTTCTAATAAAGCTTAGACTCTACTGGAAGAAATTGACGTGTCACTGGCTTACCAGCTTCATGACCTTGACGAGTGATTTAACTTCTCTGTGTGCAAGGCACAGTATCCATAAGATGGAACTATTAATCTCATCTTCATAGCGCTGTTATGGAATAAAATTAAATGACATGTCAATGTGTAAGTGCTGACCTCATAAGAATGAAGTGAGCCATCAAGAATGTAAGAAAAATGTTTAGAATAATATCAAGATAATATATTTCTTCAGTGATAGCTCCTTGTTTTTGTTATGTGAGTAAGGCAATGTAGACTTGCTAATTGTGATCAAGTTCATTTGAGGGAAATATACAAGTGTAGTGATCAAGACTGACCCAGGGAGCTGGGCATAGTGACATTTACGTGTAATCTCAACACTCAGATGGTGGAGGCATGAAGGTCAGCCTAGGATGCATAGTGAGTTTAAAGTCATCCTGGGCCTACTCAATGCCCAGGGATGGGGAGTTTTTCCATAGCATAATTTTAACACAGAGGGGGGAAATCATGTTCACACATAAAGATATAAAACAAAACATTTGATTGAAGACCCATGGGTGTGAGCTTTTGCAGGAAGAAAAATATAGCCAGGTAGCCCATGCTCATTTTAATACTTGTATAACCAGTATTGACGTGCAGAATGTATTTCTGAAAAAGTCTAAAGTCAGCCATATCTCTTTAAGTAGTAGTGTCAATAAAACAAAATCTTATCACAGAATAAATTCTGTACAATCAGCAATTAATGTAGCAAAGGGACAAATTATATATTTTGACAAATTATATTTTAAAGATCTGTTGACAGATCAAAGATATTTTTCTAATCCAATTTGCTTTTCCCATAATGCATCTTCACCTTTGATTCCTTCTATGGTTTGTGTTTGTAGAGAGAGAGATAGACAGACAGATACTACAATTTTAGTTATGTCTGGAATATGCCTCAGATCCCTCAAATCCTCAAATCCTGTTCTTTCACTATCTGTTCGCTGAGATTTCCCTATGGTGCTTTCTTTCTTTGTTTGTTTCAAAGGCTTTGTTTTATGATGAACAGAAATTTCTGATAATAGCACTTCTCCCTTCCTCTGTCCCTCCCTCCTTCCTTCCCTCACTTTCTTCCTTCTTCCCTTCCACCACTTTCCCTTGTCTCTAATCTTCTCTTCTTCCATTCCTGCCTTCTTCCCACCCCAAATGACAATGCACATAAATATTTCCAGCTAAAGTAGGAGTAGGAAGATAGGATCACAGTTGCTACATGAGTTCCTTCTTCTCTTATCTGGTCAGAACTAGTAGAGTACTTCCCAGGGCTCAGAGCAGTCTAAGTCTCCTGGCTCCCACTCACCAGACAGTTGGACAACTGGAGAGAGTGGTCTATTCTCTTCCTTGCCTCTGCACAGTGCATGGGTCAGCTCCTGGAACCCTCTAGTTGCTTAAATAATGAAGCCAAGTTGGCTAGTGTATTAGTCAGGGTTCTCTAGAGGAAACAGAGTTGAGAGAATGGATTATAGTAAAGGGGAATTTATTGGGGGTAGCTTACGACAGTCCAACAATAGCAATATGCAGGCCCACAGGTGAAGGAACCAGTAGCTGTTCAGTCCACATGGCTGGATGTCTCAGCAGTCCCAATCCAGCCCAGAAGGCCTGGTGGCTCCCTGGGGAGCAGCTGCTCTTCAGTCCACGATGTGAGGCCGAGGAAACTGGCTTCTAATGTCCAGGAAGGGTGGGAGAGCAGGATGCGAGTTCAAGTCAGGAACCAGCACCAGCAGCCAGGGGAAAGAAGGAAAAAGAAGGAAGTTTTCCTTCCCCCCAAGCTTTCTTGTATCCAGTATCTTCTGGAAGGCCCACCCACTTGGGGGAAGGGCAACTCAAAAGGAGGAACCTCCTCCTTTTGTCAATCCTTTCTGCAGGCAAGCTCAAAGACCTGCCCAAAATTACTGTAGATTATTAAATAAGGCAAGTTGACAATAAACTTAACCATCACAGCTAGCAAAGTTCAGCCTTGATATGGTGGCTGGGAAATAAGGAATTTCAGTCTGGCCCTACTGTTCTCTTCTGCCTGGAGAAGAAATACTCACTCAAGACTGGAAAACACTTTTCTTTGCATGATGTATTGGAATGTGCTAGGCAGATAGAATTTCAAATACTGATTTCGATTCCTAGCAAAAGAGACCATGGGCAAATCATCTATGATGTCTTCACCTTGAAGTAGGTGAACCAACACCTCATTAGGTTCCTGGGAGGATAAAAATCAGACCAGAATCAGCTCTCCTGCTCAGAGCCTTTGCAGTCAAGAATGCCTCATCAGTGTTCCCTGAGGCTGTGAGTTGTAATTTCTTGGCACCTGGGGGTCCTCATACTTGCTTAGAACTCATTCTATCTATAAGCCTTCTGCTCTGTGGGATACAAGAAAAAACTAAGACAGAGCAGAGACCCCTTAAGGAAGTACCCACTATGTTTAAATAGATCATTTAATCCATCTCATTATTTGGTAACAAACTGAGCCAGCTGCAAGCTCCCCTAGATGCCAATGAAAAGAAGAGTGAAATTCAGGACAGGTCAGCACCAGCCTTCTGTCTCTTGAGCACTGGTTAAGGAAGAAAAGCGATTCCTGCCTTGTCTTCATGGCCCATCTTCACAGAAGGTGGACAAGAAACTGACCAACTATTTCCCATGTTCTTACAGGTTTAAAACTACCCCTCACAGTAGAGGGCCTTTTGCAAATATTGGCTAAACTGAGAATTAAAGTTTCCTCTGAACTTTATACAGTTTTGAAAGCATACTGGGAAAATGAGTGAGTGGACACACAGAGTGTGTAATGCTGGCCTTCCCTACTTAGTAATGACCGCAAGCATTTAACTTATTCACTCATTCCCATATACTTTTTATCCAAGGACTCATTTAGTTCACATTAATTCTCCCATGTGCCCAGCACCACACAAAATGCTTCACCAAATCACTATCAACCCACACAATAAACCCACAAGGGAGTTACAACTCCCATTGTTGGAGGTTGAAGAGGTTATGTCTCATTGGCAGGAAGTAATCACCCAAGAGAAACTGAGTGACCAAAGGGGATAAGAGAAGGGACTGCAACTGCTATGTTGGTCTACTGAGGTTTTTATTAGCAGGATTTATGTACCAGCATCAAGGAATACCTTTCATTTTGCTTGGAAAGCACATAAAAAGCAAGGGATGTGTGGTTCGAGATAAGTTTAAGGTATCTTATTCTTTCTATTTTTTTTGAAACTTTCTGCAGGCCTAAGGGACATCTTTGGCCCTGCTCCTAGCATGAACTATAGTGAGAACATCTTCCCAAAGTTCAGCTGAGGGTGGACTCACATCCATGTCTGTTTCCCCATACAGCTCTGTCTTTCGGGGTCCACAACTGGTTGTTTCCTTCATGTATGTCTGAATCATATTTCTACCAGTAGTAAGAGGCAGAACCCATTTCCAGTTCCACAGTGGCACTCCTATAAATGATGACTGACCTATATATTCCTTTAATTTATTTACTTATTTATTTGCAAGGAGAGAGAGAGAAAGAGAGAGAGAGAGAGAGAGAGAGAGAGAGAGAATGGGTGTGCCAGGGCCTCTAGCCACTGCAAATATATGCAACACCGTGCATCTGGCTTTATGTGGGTACTGGGGAATCAAACCCTGGTCCTTGGGCTCTGGAGGCAAGTGCCTTAACTGCCGAGTCAGCTCTCCAGACCTACAAATGGGATATTGATTCTCAAATATTTCTCCCCATAGTCCATGGGGACAGCTTCACACAGGGCTGAAGAATAAAAGCATTTCCATGGTCAGAAGCTAGTCAGCAGGCACCCCTCAAAGTTATCAGTATAGATAGATAACCCAAGGAAAAAATACATTCTGAAGGGTCGTCCTACGTCTTTGGTGGGCACCAGCCACTCATGCTGCTATTTTCGGCTGTCAGCTCAGCATCCTCTTGGGCTGTGGGCTGTGTAATATTAGTAACTTAACATAGTTGTTAACTTGAAGCAAACTTTGGGATGTTTTGGTCTGCTGTGCAAAGTTCGAGTTTTGGAAATAAACTTCATTTTCCCAAGATCGTTCCCACTTTGGTGGATACTTTGATGCTAAGTGCCTACCCTGATCAAGTCTGGCTCAACAACTAATGGTGGCCTGGAAGTTGCTGACTGCCCAGTTCAACTCACCTCAGCTCACCCATTTCCATAAACATTCTGTGTCTAGCTGAAGATACCATTGCAAAATGGTCAGGAGCACAGGCTCTGGTGGCTTCTATAACTAGCCAGCTGCCCCTCGAGTGACCCTATTACTAATGGGCTTAATTACCATTACCGAACCTCAGTTTCTGGTCTCATCTTCCCTAAAATTAGAGCTAATACCAGTATCTCTTTCATAGATTGCAGAAGACTGAATAATAAATGGCTTGACACATATAAGTTATTATTATTATAATTTTAAAATATTACTCTGATGTTTCCGAGCCTTTGCACATAGTAATTTTGTGGTTCATCTTTCTGCCCTATCTCTAGCCTTCCCTTAAAGCTCAGTCATGATGCCTGGAAAGATTTGTCTGACCTCCACCTACACATCATTTCTATTTGGGAAACATTAGGTTAGAGATTCTCTGGGCAGCTCTGTTTCTTTATCTCAAATCATGCAGTCCACAGAACTCAGAGCACTCATTGCTTAACCTCTCTTCCCCAGCGCACACGTATACACACACACACACACACACACACACACACACACACACATATATATATATATATATATATATATATATATATATATATATATATATATATGCAAAAATGCATACAATTATCTTGACCTTGAGCCTCTCTTTTTCAGAGTTAGTAGAGTGTAAGGGTTAAGATTACGGAGGAACCAGACTATTTCTTCTTAGCTTGAGACATTAGAAAAGGTACATAACCTTTCTGATCTTGGTTTTCTATGGAAAAAAAAGGACTATTGTAGCAACCTATACTGCTTTAGACCACAGAATGGTGGGCCATGTGTTTTAGAGAGCCATGTGCTGGGCTCCTCCTGCCACAAGCCAGAGGAGCAAGGCTCTGTTTCTCTGGGATCCTCCACACTCCCTTCCTCACCATGGCCTAGGTCCAAGGCCTCTTGAGTTTTCTCCCTAATCAGTCTGGAACAGTCAACTTGTAGTGCCTCTGGGGGTTCTTCCCTGGGTAATGCCATGACACTCTGGCCATGGGCTCTTGGGGACGGGTTTCTGCACTGAGCTTGAACTTGAACTTGAACTGCATAGTACATACACTATGTATATATATACAGAATGTGACCCCCAGTGCTGAGAGTCAGACTAAAGGAGAGAAGGCAGAGAGGTTTTCCTTGTCCTTGGGCCCCTCCATGCCTCTTAGGTTATTGTGTGTCTGTGGTTGTTCTCATGGGTGTTAATGTCAGTCCTGGGTATTGTTCTGCACCACCACTAGGCTGATTTGTGCATTTTTATATTTTGGAGGGAATTGACTCAGTCTACCCTAGGTCCTGCCAGGCACCTCTGGGAATCCCTGTCTTTTCAGGTAGTAGCTTGGCCTTTTTAGAGGAACCAGGATAGTCTGCCATTGGGCAGTGTATCCTAGGAAGTAGCTGAGATCCTGATCTCATTAGGAGTGGCGTTGTCTGTCTTTGACATTGGATTTATGTAGCAGTTCATTGTGCACAAAGTCTTCCTCTTCTCTTCCTGGAATGGTCTTTGTGCTGGACAAGGCTCTGTGCTCTGTGGATGGTGATGGGCCCAGCCATGATGACCTGCTTCCTGGTGGCCCGATGGTCACTCTTCATGCCTATATGCTGTGACCATTCTCTATGCTTTTGCGTCATTCTGTATCATTATCTGTGTAAGAACCTCAGACACAAGCGCTCACATATGCTATTTGATCTGGATGCTGCTCAGTGGGCATCGAGACACCTGCCAGGTGCCCCCAAGGACACCAGGGACCACTTGGCCAAAATCAGGAGGAAAGTTGTACTGAGATCAGAACAGAACCTGGGTTCTAGAATATTCTGGGGGCGCTAGTGCCCCATCTGAAGTGTGATGCCCAAAGGAGCTGAGTTTTGTAATTACCAGATGCAAAAACTGAGCAATGTATTTACTGATGGGGGTCAAGAGCTCTGCAGGGTTGGCATCAGTGATCATTCAGTGAGTTTGTTAAGTGAACAAAGCAATGAAAATATCAAGTAAAAACAAAAACCTAAAGTTTTGACTAAGATTGCAAGACAACACGTGTGGTGTGTATATGTGCGTGCCTGCGTGAGAGTGCATGCGTGAGCACACACACACACACACACACACACACACACACACACACACACAACTGCACACATGGAGGCTCTAGAGAAACAGAGCCAACCACATATCTGGGGTCCAGAAGGGGAGAGTCACACTACACACTATTTTACACAATCATGGAAACCAAGGAGCCTCATCAGGAGGGCAAGCCAGGAGAGTCAGGGAAGCTGGTGTATGTGTCAACAAAAGCCTGAGAAATGGCCACACTGTAAGTCCCAGTGTCCAGAGGTCAGAGAACCGAGACCTCTAGAAGGTCACTTGCAGCACAGGGCACTCACAGAGTGTGCCCTTCCTCCTCTCTTTGTTCTTCCAGAACCCTAAAGGGGAGGGTAATGCTCTCCCATACTGGGGAGGGCATATCTTCCTTACTCTGTCTACTACTTAGTCAAATGTAATTTCTGCCAGAAACACTCTTACAGACACATACAGAAATGCTTTCTCAGCTATCTGGACCCCCTTCAGCTCAGTGTACTTGATCTATAAAAGACACATCATTGTGTATGCTTACTTGCCTTCCACAGATGAAGTAAGTTAGAAACAATAGACGTTTATTCAGCTCACAGTTCTGAAAGCTAGGAGTCCAAAAACACAGCACCTCACCTGATGAACACTGCTTGCTGCGTTGTATCATGGGAGGAAAGCCAGCAAGCATGTGCAAAAACAGAACAAAACTCTGCTGAGCAGACTACCCTGTGAAGACAACAGGAATCAGTCCATGAGGGCCAATACACCATGACCCAATCACCTCAATGCGGCCACAGCCACAGTTACATTTCCCCATGTTTTGGAGGGGACACCCAAACCCCCAGCAGTGTGTGGGGTCTACATGGAGAAGTACAGAGCAACCTTGCTTTCAACGAGGGTCCGTGTGCACATGAAGCCCAAGAGAATGGCAGAGCTTGATAAAGGACTTTGTGAAGTTGCATTGGCAGGTTTCCACCAGGATGAGTGACAACGTGTCCCACAGTGCTCTCCAGCATGGGGACCACTGCTGACATCCAGTTACTTCAGTGGAGAATCCAGTGCTGTTGCTTGGGACCAGTCTGGAACAACAGGAAGGATGAGAAGAAGCTCCTGGAGGTGCAGTCTTAGCAAAATGGGCTCAATGAAAGCAGAAAAGAGACCATGGATAGAGAGTGTTCTGTGGGAGCTGGGAGAGGCTTGGTCCGGGAAAAGAGACTGAGGAAGGAAGCACCACATTGGGACTGGATTTCCTGGCTGTCTCGTCTTCCCAAAGCTGGTGCTTCTCAAGACAGACCCAGGGTCACATTCACTTCTGGGCTTCCGAGGTCTATTAAGGAGCCTGATGACATTAAGGCCGGAATACATGTTTGTTGAATGAACAAATTATTGGAGCTGTTTTTGCATAGGAAGCAAGATGTGTTGCTTTAAAATTCAATTTGTGCTCAGTTCTACAGATCCACATCTGTCTTAATAGTTGGTTATTTTAATTATATCTCACTTTTTTTTCTGGGCAGTATTTGCAAAAGTGGATAGTGGCAGCATTGTAATTACACTAATTAGTGTAGAAAGTGGGAAGGGATCATATCAGGTAGGTTTTGACCCTGAATGACATGATCTGACCACCGCCACTCAGAACATATTAAGAGGCAGGATTGCCCAATGAAATGACCAAGTCCCAGGGAGCAAACTATCTCAGCATGGATCCACTCTGACTCTGATTATCTGTGTGGATCAGAGCAAGAATCAAATGCTTGTGGGGATGTGACTCAGTGCAAAGCGCCTTCCTAGCATGGGGGAAAAAAAGGAGTAAAAATCTCACTTGTTCTATGAAGAAACAGTATCTGTTTCCTGAGATGTACTGTTTATGAATGACACCATGTGGATGTAAGTGTATCATCTGTAAGGTTACTCTAATTTTAGGTAATGTTACCCTTATATCCACATCTTTAATAGTTGTGAGCTAGGACATTGCTTGACGAATCAGGTCCCAGCTCAGAATCCAAGTACCATGAGTGACAGGAGCCTTGACTCAGCCTGGCTTTAATCCAAACCCCGTGACCCCATGTTCATCTAGATTCAATCTGAGGACTGATCCCAGCTCTGAAGCCATATTTAATATCAGCCCATTGTGCCGCGGAGTCCTGCTGTAATCAGTTTTCAGATTTGCTGAAGTTTCCTTTCTGATTTTATCAGCAATCATTTCAAATGAAATTGGCACATTGGCACAGGGCAATTGTGTTACCGGATCATTGACTCCCACATCCTGGTACACAATGAAAAGCAAATGTGATTTTTCACAGGGACATGTCAACCACTCCATGATGCCATAGGCAGAAGCAGCCCTGGCTTGAGAAGGGGAACAAATGGGAGGATCTGAGTGGAGACACCTAGAAATGAGATCTCACCTCACCATCACTTTGCTCACAGGACTTATGGGATCCAAGTTTTATAAATGAGCTTTGGATTGTTTTTGAACTATGTGCTCATATAAACCAAACTTTCCACCATTAATGATAATTTGTGCTCATAAAGTAGGTATCCATCTTTTAAGACGACATTTCACTTTCATGCTTCCCATGTTAGGGAGGGAAAACCAGAGGAAGGATATGGTGGACTTTAGGGCCAGAGAGATCAAGGCTTAATTTTCACAGCAACACTTGGTTTTTAAAACACAATCTATAAGTTTTCCTGGCCAACTTTTTATCAAGGGTAAAAAGGACATAGCAACAGACAGAGAAGCCCAGCTCTCCCCTCTGTTCATCTGATCAACAAAGCGTTCACCTCAGGCATTACCTAGGTGGAGTAAATTGGATTTTCTCACTTATTTGCTTTTCTCCTGTAAAAATCTTGCCTCTTTCTGGACCTTTGGATGTTGAAACATGGAGAACAGCTCTGGATCCAGCCCATATCACTGAAGAAAGCGTAGTGACAGGCTGGAGTTTGGGGGTTGCTTCAACCGTAGCCATTGGAGTTTGAAGTTAAGTGAAGCACACTCTGCTTTCTGTCTCAAAGTTCTGTCAAATGAGAAATACAGGTTCTACACAAGTAGTTACCATTAATACAAACCCTACATTATCCAGAGAAGCAACCAATAGAATACATATCTATATGCACATATCCAAAGAGATTTGTTTTAAAGTGTTAGCTCATGACATTGTGGAGACTCAGTGAGTCCATAACCCAGTTTGTGGGGTGGGTGAGGTTGGGAGAGAGACCAAGAAAGACTTAAGAAGTTCAGGTTCAAAGGCAGTCTGCCAGTGAGGAACTTACCTTGTGGAAAACCTGAATGCAATTTGCTGAGGGCTAACCTCAGCTTTGAGGGAAGGTCAGCTTTTTGCTCTCCTCAAACCTTCAGTTGACTGGGTGAGGCCCACCCATATCACAGAGGGTGATTTGTTTCAATTTCACCAAGTTAAATGTAAATCCCAAGGCCTGGAGAGATGTCTCAGTGGTTAAAGGTGCTTGCTTACCAAAGCCTGCCGACCACAAGCCAGACAGGCATTCAGTTGAAGCAGCAAAAGACCTTGGCACACACACACACACACACACACACACAATAATAATAATAATAATAATAATAATAATAATAATATGAGTATGAGTAATTTTTAAAATGTAAATTTAGTTTTACTTTTTTTTATCAAAAACAATGTTTGACCAAATATTTATGTGTTGTGACTCAGTCAAGTGGACACATAAAACAAACAATCACAGGCAGGCAACAGAGGGCTTGGAAGTTCAGCCCAGGAGGGGTTGGGCTCAGTGGCTACAAATGAGGCTCAGGCTGGCTGGGGAGTGTCTAGACTTCTGCAAGGCACAGCCTGTGGGGCTGAGCTGGGTGCTGGATGGAATCTTGAACTTGTCAGGATGCTGTGTCTTAACCTCTGGAGTTGGTGTTCACTTACTTTATAGGACAAAGGCAACTTGCATGTAAAATTAAGATTTGTCTTCAGTGGATCTTAAATTTTCCTGGGTTATCTGGGTGGCCTCCCTGTGATGTCTAGGGTTCTATAAATGGAGAAGAGGTGGGCTACAGGTGGGTTGGAGGATGAGTTAAGCAGGTATGAACCAAGGAGTGGGGGAAGTTTCTTAGAAACAGTTTATGTCCAGGAGCCTTCAGAAGGAGCAAAGCCCTGTGGGTGCCTTGACTTGTGCCCAGTGAGACCCATGGGAGGCATTGAACATGGAAGACTTGTAAGCGTGACCACCTCTGAGATGTCAACAAACTAGTGCTGATTTGGCTCTGTTTCTAGAGTTCCCCTTGCCCTAGCTTTTGTTTCAGAAGATTCTCTTACTATTTTATAGTGTATCTTCATTTGCTTTGAACCCTTCCAGAGTCATACTTTTAATTTTTCTTTAACATCAATCCTGCAGACATGAAAGCTGGTGGAATCCACGAGCCCAACACTCAATAGCCAATAGTGAAGCCAACAAGAGACAGATTCATTGGGGTGAGGGGGTCAAGGACACTCAGGGACTACCCAACCTCTCCTCTATCTTACAGATGGTCAACTAGCACTCAGAGGAGACAAGCTTGTAAAGGCAGAACCAGAGATAACCCAGGCTTCACCCTAGCTTCTGAACAGCAGGTGAAAGTGTCTTTCACGAGAAAGTGGGCAAAGCACATATTCGGACCCACCTGTAGCCCGCCCCTCAGAGCTGAGTATATGCTCTGAGATGGTGGTCTCTTGGCAAAGAGGGAGAGCTGAGGTAGTGGGCTGGAGGAGACTGAGATATTGTTACTTTTAAAGTCTGAAGGGCTGCATGGCAGGGTGAGTTCTCTTGGAGCTTTGGGGTTGTGAGGTGCCTGCCTTAGCAGGCAATGTTCCCCTTAGTAAAGGACACCACCAGATCTGTGCTGGGGAGAAAGAGCTCCAGGTGGAACCTCATTGCTGGGCGAGAACAGGCTTGTACAAACCAGCTCCAAGGTCCTTCAGTTCTGCGCTCTGCGCTCTGCAGGCCTGCGAGAAGGTGGGTGTAGGAGGGTCAGCCTCCCTGGTGGGCCTTCAAAGCTTAGGGTTGTCTCTTTCCTTACACTTCCCCAGCCCCCCCTTCACCCAACCAGCAGGAACAACTCTCCACTTTGTATTTTGTCACTTCAGTCTTTGAACCTCTAGTGCCTCTGTTCCAGGCTGCTGGGGGATATATTTGTCTTACTTCAAAAAGCCCCTAGCAGTGGGGGGCTGTGGGGTGGCAGGCACCACGCAAAGGCCTGGCTCATTTGCAAGCGGCCTTCTCTGTAGTTCAGACCTGGCTGGCCCACTTGCGGCTGGAGCAGCCCTCCACATCTACTGGGACTGCTGTGCAGTTCTCACCTGCCAGGTCACTTCCCCCTTTCTCTCCTGCAGAAGAAAGGCTGAATGTGGCCCCAGTGCTGTGGAGCTGGGACAAAACCCCGTGGTCATCAGACCTGGGCTCCAACCTGGAAGCTGCCTCAGAGTCCTCTGAGATGGCCTGACTGGAAGAAGGGTATGTCTCGATTCACAGAACATACAGAATGTACAGTTCTTTTCATTCTGCACCCTTCAAGGCCCTTCTGCCAAATCTTAACCTTTCTTTGCACCCAATACTTGAAATACATTGTACATGAAAGATAATCATGCCTTCATTGTCTCATTTTTCCACAGGAGAAATTGTTTGAAGGGTGATGAGAAGCCAGAACAGGGCGTTGATATTAATTTCTGGCTCCCTAGAAAACAGAGCAAATGAATAAAGCAGTTTCTTCCATTTTCACCCTCCCTGGAAGATGTGGTTTGGAAAGGCCACCAACCCTAGTTTTGGTTTCAATGTGCCTGTCTTCTGTTTTGAATTTCAGGGACTTTCTCCATGTGTGATTTTCTCCTAGTCTCTTTGTGTGAGAAGAAGGAAGCCAGGGACAGAAGGAGGACACAGCAGCCTGCCTCCTGCTTGTTCTCAGACAAAGTCTCTAGTAGGGAGATGGGCGGAGCATCTTTCCACATTGGTAAATTGCCACTGAGAAAAGAAAGCACTGGTGGGAAGGGAGGTGAGTGTGGCTCCAAATAAAAAGGGAAGAAAAGGGATTTATTTTCTTCTAGATATTTTGTGTATAAGGAAGAATTAATGTGTGCTTCCTAGTTGTGTATATAAGATGGAGACTCACCTGAGACCCCAATATTTTAAATTTTACTTAGAAATTTCACATGATTTAGGAAATTGGTTTTATAAAGGAATATTTGGGCAAATACATTATAAAATCCATGTTTTCTTTGTATTAAAACCAAGAGTGAGGGTTTCCATCCTTGAGACTGGCTGCAGTTTTACAGTTTCTTGTGCCACAGAGGGAGGGTTGGGAAGGAGATTTTGTGGAATGCTTTTGTATACAGGAGCATTGGTTCTCCTGGGTCCAGGCCCCTGTCTAGATGTGGGAAGCAAGGCTCAGAGGGACTATACCTCTGAACCCAGGGTACCCCAGAAGTGATGGATGAAGGAGTGAATGATTGCATAGATGGGGAAGTAGACGCAAGAATGCTTGTTGCTTTGTAAGTCCATGCTTCCAATGCCCCCACCCCCAGCCCGGCACTGGTAACACCCACTATTCCATTTCAGCGGCTAGCTCCAGCCTGGCTTCTTTTTTTTTAAAAAAAAATATATATTTATTGTCCATAATGAGTTACATTTTATTTATTCATTTTCAAGCAGAGAGAGAGAGAGAGAGAGAGAGAGAGAGAGAGCACCAGGGCCACTGCCTTGTGGGTCTGGCTTATGTGGGTCCTGGGAAATTGAACCAGGGGCTTTCAGCACTGGAGGAAAGTGCCTTAACCACTGAGCCATCTCTCCAGCCCTCCAGCCTGGCTTCTGCAGCCCACATCATCACCTGGCTGGCATCATTAACTTTCAGTTCCTCAAACATTCCCTATTTCCAAAACTCATTTCTCCTTTGTTATCCTTTTCTTTAGAATAAGCTATTCACACAGGTAGTAACTTCAGACAACCATCATTTAAATATCTAATAATTTTGTGGTCCAGGAATTCAGGCAAGATCGAATTGAGTTATTGTCCTCTTCTGTCTGGCTTGGGAAGAGATTAGCACATGGGCCTAGGTGGTGTTCAGGTGGATGGGTTTATTGCTGGGAGTTCCCTTGTCTGGTTTGGTGCTGTGTTGACTGATTATCAATATTGGTCTCTATGGCATGTGGCATTATGGTTACCAGACTTCTTATGTGTCCATAGCCATGTCTTTCTAACATGGTTTCCACAAGAGCCAGATAGAGTCCAATTTCCCAAGCTTTGGTCAAATGCTTGTTGCAAGCCTTCATTCCTACGTCTCCCTCACTCCTATATCCAACCCACAGCAATCTACAAACTTGGGTGACATTCTCCCCATAGCATTTATTTGTAAATCTACTATTTCTCTTTTTTTGCATGTGTGGGTGAGGTGTGCATGTATGTGTGTATGCATGTTTGTATGTGTGTGTATGGATATCCATGTGTACATATGTATGCGGAGGCCACTGGTCAACATCAGGCATCTTCCTCAACTGCTCTCCACCTTGTTTTGAGATAGGGCTTCTTAATCAACAGAGAGCTCCCAGAGCCTGCTAGACCAGGTAGCCAGTAAGGCCTAGGAATCCTCCTGTCCCTGGCTCTCCAGCGCATACTGCCTCATCAGCCTTCCTGTGGCTGCTGGAGATCTGACCTCACTCAGGTCTTCAAGCTTGGTCAGAACTAAGCCCTCTCTGCAGCCCCTGCATCCACTATGTCTTTGGTGTCTTTCCTGCTGCCCTGGTCACAGCCACCATCACCTCTTGCATAGCATATGTCCATTGCCTGCCTGTAGCCTTTCTACTCCATTCTCTGTCCCCTCCCACATGACCAGAGAGATGTTTTAAAAGATAAATCAGATCCTGTCAATGCACTATTGAAATTCTTCACTGACTTTCCACTGTAAGGAGAGATATCTAAACCAATTATTGTGGCTCACAAAGACTCAAGTGATCACTTCTTATTTATCTCCCCAGTCCCATGCTCTGTCACTGCCTTCCTTCCATCTCCTGGCTCACAGCATAAGCTATTTCCTACCCCAGGATGTTTCACATGTTATTCTTTTTTGCCTGGAGTGCTTTTCTATGAAGTTGTGTCTGGCTACTTCTTACCCTTAGGCCACAATTTAAATGTCATCCTCTTGGTGTTGACCACACCATGTAATGTCTACTTAGTTTTCCCATTACTGATTCTCTCTCCCTCTACCCTCCCCCCTCCATCCTGGTACTGCTTTTGTTTACGCAGTAGGATTGAAATTTATACACTATATTTCAGACATGTAAAAAGTGATGGCTTAATATTTTTCTCTGTAGGTAATATTGTCTTGCCCTAGGGGCCTCCCCACTATAGCCATCAGAGATAGTAATGAGGAGTTGGTGGTGGGAAGATCATAACTTAGATTCTTCCTTATCTGAAGCAGTCTAAGTCAGTCTATTGTGGATGTTTTTAGTCTTTATTGTGGAAATAATCCACCAATTCTAAGTTCAAACTGTCCATCAGAAATATCTCCTTCCTTTTTTATGTTTTAAAGTTGTGAATTTATTCATCCTACCATTCAGGTTTCTTTCACCCCTGCCTTAACCTTTTGGACTATCTTTGTACTACCAAGGACATATGCACAGTATACTTCTCTTTGATTGAGATTCATTGAGAACTTTATATATGCACATATTATAAATTGGTTATATTCCAATCAGGTTGTCAGAACATAAGAGGGCATTACATTCCTGTTTTGCTCTCCTGTCTTTATTTGTTTTCTTAGCTACTATATAATCAGGGAAGCTTTTTCTTCCCAAAAGCTGGGGAGAAGGATCTCTATGGGTTTCTGTGCCTGCAGTCTGACCAATCCTGCCTGGATACCACAGTAAGATCTGCCTCAGTGTCTGCCTCACTGGTATCTTTCTGCAGCCATGGTGTCTCTACTCTAAGGGATTCTCTACCAGCTTCCGGGCCCTGCTCATCCATTGCCTACTCAGGACCTCATTGGCCAGCCCTTCTGCTAGCACACATTGGAGCTTCTGAATGTCTTAGAATATTGGGGAGGAAGCCACATATCAGGGCCATGCAGTCACATAATCCAAGCCACTCCTGTTGCTCTGACCTGATTCGACTTTAGTGTAAGTATGTGGAAGGAGGGTACAGGGTCCCATGTGGGGGTTCTATCTGTGCCTCTTCTTGTGGAGGAGGTTCCAGGGCACATGGGTAAAGAGAGGGTTAAGCAGAGAATAAAGCAGCATCTCCATCGACATCCTCATTTTTTTCTCCAGTGGTCACTCTCTTTGCCTGACATTCTTCAGCTTCTTTGTTCTCTGGGTGCCTTTTGAAAATCACATATTGAACATGGTTTATGCATCTGTGTTCTGCCTTCAGTCCCCTCATCATCCCCAAGGCAGTGGGCTCCTTTTCCTTAATAGAATAAAGATCATATGCCAGAAAGTACCTCCCAGAGCATGGATGTGTGAAGGTTGAGTGTGAATTTATATGCATGTGTGTGCCTATGCAGATGTATGTATGTGTGTGCACACCTGTGCCTGGATATATGTGTACAGGCATGTGGAGGTACATACAACCATCACTGCTGTACTTATTAAAAATACACTGAAATTCTTGTGTTTGTTCATTGTCCTTCAGTTTCATATACAGTATAGGCACACTACAGCAAAGCATGTCTTGTTCATTACTTTGTTCTTGGAATCTGAGATCGTGCCTGACTCAGTGTTGGTGGTCAGAAAGTATGTATTTAATGTAACAGTTTGATTTCATTGTTGTTGTTGCTGCTGTGACCAAATACTTGGCAGAAACAACCTAAGGGATAAAAGATTTATTTTGACTGACAGTTTCAGAAAGTTCAGTTTATAGTCACTTGGCAACAGGACCATGTGGCTGATGACAGCTATTCACATCCTGGTGGACAGGAAGCAGAGACCAGGACCAAGAGAATTCTCAAGGAATCACCTCCAGTGCCCCACTTGATCCCAGTAGGTCTTATGTCCTAAAGTTTCTGCAAACTTTCAAAATCATGCACCAGATGGGGAACAGGTACTCAAAGCAAGAGCCCATGGAGGGCATTTTATTCTCAAACAAAATTTAATGAATGAATGAGTTGGGATGCATAAGGCTTAGAAAAATTGCTGACCTTTCCTTTAATTCATGAGCTTTACCCTTGTAATTTAGGCTTATCAATTTCTGCAATGCTGAAGGATTTATTAAGTTTATGAGTAAAGAACCTAGCTAGTATTCATTAGATATATCTGATATAATGCCGAGCATCCATGTGCAAATCTTGTCTAACCCTCATTTATCCTAGGCAGCTCACCATGATTCCACTATACAATTAAGAAAATTTAGAGGAAACTGAAGTGACTTGTCCAAGATCAAAAAGCCCAAAAAGAAAGTTGGTGGCACATGCCTTTAATCCCAGCACTGGGGAGGTAGAGGTAGGAGGATCGCTGTGAGTTCGGGGCCACTGTATATGGAAACTACATAGTGAATCCCAGGTTAGCCTGGCCTAGAATGTGACCCTACCTCAAAAAAAAAAAAAAGAACTAAAAGATAATTGGCTAAACTAACTTGAATCCATGCCTGTCTTGAGCAAGTCCCTGCTCTATTACCTTGGGGACAGAATTCCTTTGAGGACATTGTCTAACTGTCCTCATGAGGATACAAGTGAACAGTGTGTGTGTGTGATTGAACAATAGTGTGCTGGGAACAGGTGCATCTGTCAACAGTTCTTGTCCTTGGTGCTTACTTACCCACCAACCCATCCTGCTCACAGCCTCACCTTTGAGAGAAAGGTGAGATGCATATATCAAAGGGCACTCACTTTAAGCAGCCTTTTGGCCATCTTTCTTCCTGTTCTTCTGGGAATGGAACGCTGAAAGTAAAGAGCAGGAGTGCCCTTGGACTTAACCTGTTTTTCTAACCTGAGCCCCTCCCTAGAGTGGGAGGTCTCCCTAACTAGAACTCAAACCTAATCCTGGAACTGTGGTTGGTCAGGCTTAAACATCCAGAGTCAGTCTAGCTGGGACTGTCTCTCCAGCTCACCCGGGATAGGAAAGAGGAAATACCACCAAGAGTTTTATACCTGAGGAGGAATCAAACTGTCCTCTCTTCCTCTTGCTTGGCTGGCCAGTGCAGAACCCCTGGTTCTGGAAAGCCCTCTCACTGTGGGAGGGGTGTATTCCACATGTGCTCTTTCTTCATTCATGGTGGGAGCTCTCTGTACTTTCTCCTCTCCTCCTCTTAATCCAATAAATTCTCTCTCTAAATCTTACCTTCTGGTCTACGAAATTAATTCTTTAACTTCATAAGACAAAAATCCAGGTACTCTAAACTTGTTGGTGTGTTGTTGGCAAGGAATCCCAAATCCCCCCTTTACACTCCCACTATCTTCTAGAAAGGCTGGGGGAGAACCAGGGGAGAGCCTCCCTCCAACATCAGGATTGGAATTGGAGAGCTATCTGATACTTTCAAAGACTTGCCACGGAGGTGGGGCGTATAGGCAACTGGACCCAGAAATCAAGGTCAGGTAGTGGATAAGGCTACTGTAGGACTTTGGTGACAGTGGGAGATGTGACTTGATATTGCCACTGTGTAGCCTAGGGAGTTCTTCCCAGGGACTCCCACTCAGGTATAGTGGGATCTTTACTTACATGGAGGAAAAGAATTTCAGGACCAGTCAGTATAGATGGGAGTTTATTAAGGAAAGGACAGCAGTAACCCATAAGTGTGGGAGTGGGCTTCTTAAGAGAGAACCAGGCTTAATTGCCTTAACAATAGCTATATACGTGATTCTGTGGCTTTTAAAGTTACATTGTTCAAAGGATGCAATCTCTACCTAAATTTAAAAGATTAAGTAAAAATGTATCAGAATACCTATTTTAATTTAAAGAGCTTGTCTTTTACAAAGTGTCCATTGCATTTATGACCCCACAGTGCCGGTTGCAACCAATACAAGACCTGCATAATATGAAGGCAAAAAATAAAATGACATCAGAATAGAAGGCTTACTGGTTCACAAGAAGTAGTTCAGTGGGGTGGGAATAGAGGAATAGGAACAAATCAGGGTGGGAGGGATCATGGACATTGGGTATTTTTATCATTATTTATTTATTATTATTATTAAAGGTACATTGTGTATATGTTAATAAGAAGTTATGAAAACGTGAGGTTATCTTTCACAGTCAATAAGATTGCAAGGTAGTTTATGAAGAATAGGCTTATAGATAAGAAAAGAAGGCTAATTTGAAACATAGGTCAAAAAGGTCAAAGGTCTTCTTCGTGGTGACATGGGCCTCCAAGAGGTTAAGGGTACATTTATAATCGTGTTTGTGAGGTTTTCTTAGAAAGGCCCAAAAGTATTTTCCTTCAGAAACAGTTTTGGCCAGCGGTGTTGAAACTTTTGACTCTCAGCCAGCAAGAGACTTAAACCAGGTCCAGAGGTTTAAGTGGAGGTTTCTTTTTCATATCCCGTCTGTTTCCCCTCTCATTCTACCCTCCTTCCATCCTGCCACACAAGAGGGAAGGGCAGAGCATGATATCTGGGGGAGCTCAGAGCAGAGTGGGCGTTGGGATGTGGGGTATGGGCTTTGCTGGGAGGAAAATGCTGGAAGATTCAACTTGTGTGGTACCCTGGATAAATTGTGGATGGAGGTGGCTCCTCCTGTCTCCAGACAGCCAGGGCCTGCTTTGTATAAGAGTGCTCGCCCCACTGAAAGCAGGGTCCAGAGCAGAGCTGGAAGTGAGAGGCCCGTAACTGTACCCCTGAAGCATCTCTGAAGAGGCAAGTCAGAACAGAGGTCCGAGGAGCAAGGTAAATACAAGTGAGAACCAGAGAGGAAGGCTAACGCTGAAAGACCCCATGGCTCTTCTCTGAGGGCCTCTTTGGACCCTTTTACAAGTGCCAAGTAGGGACAGAGATTGGGAGATTCGCCATCTCTCATCCCTCTCCACATTCTTAAACAGTGAAAGCTGCAAGCATGCTTGTGTTCACAAGCTTGGTTTCTCTGGTGAGGGCAAGGCAGTGGGTAGGTTCTTGGGGAAAAAGGCTGGTTTGAGGTTGCTAACAGAGACATCTCTCATGGTCCTTAAAAAAATCCCACCTTTCAGTTTGAGAAAAAACCAGAGATGGATTATTGCAAAGCAAGGCAAAACCAGGGGAGCATGCAGCCGAGGTCACCGCTGTGGGTAGAGAAATGCAGGCGAAAGACAGGGTGGAGGTCACAGAACAGCTGCCTCCCCAACACCCTAGGGACACAGATGCCTGCAGAGTTCAAACCAAAGTCCTCAGAGCAGGGAGCCCTGCTGAGGTGGCTGTGGGCCTGAGTCCTCCTTAACCTAAACCTTTCTTTTAGGCATTTCATGTTGGAGTTCTGCATAAGATTTTCCTTGAAAAGTGGATTCTGTTATTGGTACATGAAATATGCACACATGCCCCCCACACCTTTTCTGATCTGTTGGTGTGCAAAGAAAGAAAGAAAGCTTCAGGAAGCAGAATCCTCAAAGTGTAACTTGCTTGAGGCAAAAAACAAAAACCAGATGTGAACCCGGCACCCCCACTCTTAGTGTCCAGGATGGAACAAACAAGCTGAGTTGTATCCAATGAAAATATGAGGTTCCCTGTGGCAATGCAGCTGCCCACAGGCTGTCTCTGCCCATTGCCAGCACCAGGCAGACCAGCCACCCTGGAACAGGCCAGGTTGCTTCAAATGTTTATTATCTCAGCAGTGGAAGGCCTGACAGGCAGAGAGAAATGCCTTTTCATCCATTCACTTCAAAATGCTCTCCAGTCCCCTGAAGCAGAGCTGCTTTTGTTAGCTCAACAGTTCTATCAGATACTGCCTATGGTTTGGACTATTACACTTCATCAGCCTTTGCCCATGTAAGGTAGGCTGTGGGACCACCTTACCCCGTGACCACAAGTGAGCTCCTTTAACTTCAGTCATGATCACGACCCAAGCCAGGCTGCGTGAGAGAACAGCTGTTAATGTTCAAGGAGCAGAGGCAAGATACCAGGCTCTGCCCTGGGTGGTTTTTGTGTATCATGACAACCTTGAGAAGTGTTATCCATTAGAAGACGTGCAGGTCTGCTGTAAACCCTGGCATCTCAGGGGCTGAACGTAATGAAAATTTATTGGTCAGACAAATCTAGGCAGGATCATAATAGGAATGTAGATCATGGTCTGTTTTTTCTCTTGGCTGTTCCTCTGTCTCTCCTCTGAAAATCAAACTGGTTTTGCTACCTACAGAACTGATTTTTGTCTGCTTTATCATGGTTCCGTACACACAAGACAGTCATGATTTTCCCATTAATCAAACTTTTACCCTATGTCTTAGAAAGTAACACAATGGCATCATGGTGCTTTGATGAATTCGGCCCCTTCCTGCTCAAACTTTGATTACATCATGAATGTAATTCAAGACTATCCCAATGGGACCTCTTTTTCTTAATGTCTAGAGAGATTACAAATTTCATTTACCCACAAATATAGCTGTTTTGTGATAAAATGGCAATACCGATTCCATTCATAACAAACTCAGGGAGTGAGAAGCACTTTTGAAGCACAAATTATAAGATCTACTTGGTTTAGTAAAACTTTTATTATTAGCTACAAACAATCAAGTTTAATGAAGCAATGCATCTGCTCGTACAAAAGTATATAAGTGATTATTAGAATTGTAGACAAAACATTCCTAGTCACGAAAGGCCCAATGGAATGAAAACAGCAATTACAATGCCAAAAATATTGCTAAGTGTTAAAATTGACACCAAGGAAATGAAACACTTTGCTTAATTTTTGATAACAGTGCATGTTGAGACATGACATGCCTGGCATTTCGATTGACACAAAACCTTGCTTTAGCTAGAACACATCTTAGATCTTCACACCCTGCTTTGCAATATGATTTCATGAATTTTGGGCTGGCTCCAGCTGGTGGATTGTAGGCAGAAGTAACACTTCCTTTCTTCCTACACGCGAACAAAACTCAGGAGTTTGATTTTGTTGAGATGGTTGTATTCCTTTTAAATACAAGCCTAATATTATGCTCTGAAAGATGGTTACTCAAATATGTCAGTTCTCTTCTGAGGAAATTCATCATGTTTAGGGAAAAAATTGAGGTCTCAGGACCCACGCTACAGAGCTGTTGAACCCTGCTTCGAGGAATGCCCACCTGAATCAGACATGAAAAAAAAATACAAAGAGGAAATCATTTTGTATTTTGTCTGACATTTTTGGACAATCAAATGATTGCCTGGGAATGGTATACACTTCTAGTTTAATACACTCTCGGTAATATATGCAGGTTTCTACAAACAAAAGGAGCCCCACAAATTTCAGCAGGTCGACAGTCTAAAAGGGCCATCTCCTCAGAGCGCTGAAATCAGCAGCATTTGAACAAAGCTGCCTGTCCTTTTAAGAAAAATCCCTCTATAGAAATGCTATAATTTCCTCCTTACAAAGAAGCCTTTTTCCAAGCACGTAAAGCACCAGTTTGTTCACTGTGACCTCTGCTTTCATTCTATCAAGGTTGTATCTGATTACAATGTAAGACAGATGAAGGGGACGCCGTGCTAGGCAAAGAAGAAAAAAAGTTTAGTCTTGGGTCACTTGCAAAAGTGGCTCGTCACTTTTATTGGCAATGTTTTCAATATCATTCTGGGAGGGTCTCCAGTGTCGTTCTAAAAAGCTCTGCCTAGAATGTGTTTTCACTTCGATGTGCTTATTGAAGGCTGACCCATGTGGGCAAACCCTGGGCTGTAAGGCTTCTTATCCTTCTTGAAGCAAGGCACTGAGCAGGCTGGAATCTCTGCAGAAATCCTTATCAACATCACCTCCTTCCTCTGTAGGGTCTTTGAGTCCTAAGCCTTAGCTGGACATTGGGCACAGTCCTCAGGGATTTGTATGACGTCTGCAATTGTGCCAGACACAGCCAAGAACTAGCAAGGCCTTATTTGTTTCATTGGTGACAGAAAAGTCATGATGGTGGATTGCCTAACAGAACTGGGTTATCCTCAACTATCTAGTGATTCTGTGTTATGCAAGGTCACTTTTCTGGGAGTTAATTAGCTCTCTGAACCTCAATTTTGTCACCTACTACATAGTGTTGTCAAGAATTAAATTAGCTAGTGTACAGCATTCCTAGGTACAACGTCCAGGACATGGTGAGTGTCCAGGAAATGGCAAGTAAGATTACTATGTGTGGTTATGGTACTTTTAGAAAGGAGATCAAACCCAGGGAATTTCTGCCTCACTGAGAGCCAGGAGAGGGAAAATAGCTTAGTGGAATCGGAAGGTATGAACATCAAAGCACTTGGATCTATGTCCACGTTCAGAGACTGACTACACCTCTTTCTGATGGGGAGATTCCTGAGTGTTGACATGCAGATACTGATTCCTTCTTCCTGGTGCTTAATCTACAGGGTGATCTGTCCATGTTGTCTAAATGCAAGGATGACAAAACAAGTGTAAAGCAGCCTGCATGTACTAGATGACGTATAATGCTCAGAGGTTGGGTTACCTCTGCCTCAATGCCAAACTGTTCTCTGGCAAGGTCTAACCTGGAAGCACATTCCAGCCTCCCATCATACCTTCATTCAAACACCTCAGCCCTGCTAGAAGCAGCAAACCCCTCCCTGATGTTTCTGTGCCCACTCTTAATGTTGGCCACCATTCTCCACTTGGCAGTCTGAAGGGTTTATTCTAAAAATAAAACCCAAATCACATGGTTCTCCTGCTTGGACCCTCCTGTGGCTTCCATTATCCTCAGGATGACTTCATGGTTCCCAGCTTAATCTGGTCCCCTTGGGCTGTCTAGCCTTGCCTTCTGCTTGTCCCCTGATTATTCCAGCTTGGCACCATGGTCCTGTTTGTCCTGCTCATGCATGGCCGCTGTGCTTTCTGCCTGGGATTGTCTTCATAGGATACTTTTTGCTCCTCTTTCTTTGCACTCGAGTTTCACTTCACATGGCTTTTCTCAGAGGCTTCTTCAGCATCTACTTGTCCCTGCTCCCCAGTTCACTGTTGGCCATGGCTACGGTGTGTATCATCTCCACAGCAATGTTTCTCTCTCTCCTATTTCCCTTTATGTTGTTAACATAGTTCCATCTTTCCCCTGAAGCAAACCTCCCTGAGATCAGGTGCTTTATATGTGTCATTCACCCCGGTGTCATCCGTGCCTAGGACAGGCCCTGGCAGATGGCAGGTGTTCAATCAATGTTGGATTAATGAATATTGATTGCCATGTGCTGGGCACTGGTTAAGGTGTCTGGTATTCAGAGATGAATGGCTGTTTTGTTCTGGAAGCAGATAAATATTGCAAGAGAGATAAGCTTGGGATATTATGTGAGAACAAAAGGAAGACAAAGGCAGCTAAAAGATGGGGTGATGGTGGGTGCACAGAGACTTCCCCAAGACCTGAATCATGAAGACTGTGAACCAGTTATAAAGCCGCCTCTTCAGTCTGACTTACTAGGTAGAAACAGATCACATATAAAAATGCTGTGTAAATGAATGTTTGCTCTAAAAGTCATTGTTGCTTTGTTCCTTGGAACTCAGACCCTCTATCAGGATTGTCTGTCTTTTCTATATACATGCCGAGAAAGTCCCAGATTTTCACATTCTAACCTCAATCCTCTGGGTTCAGGAGGAGACGAGAAACAGTGAATTTAAAGAGTAGAGAAGCCAGCATTGGGCACAGCTCTGGGAAATCACTCCTGCTGCTCTAAGACAATTCCCGCTGCTGGACCCCTGAACAGTGCTGTCAGGGGAGACGCTGGCGAGAGGCTCTCACGGCAACTCACAAGAAGAATTGCAGTTAAAAATATTGTGACAAGTTATATGAAGCACTAAGGGATACTCCCGAGTTCTCAAGAGTGAGGCGATCGTTCCCACAGTCGTAAAAGTGCCTTGGCAAGCGAGGACAGTAAATGTAATAAAGGGGGGCAGGTTGTCTGGGCTCATAAAGGAGGAGGGTGATTGTGTAGTTACAGTCCTTCATAAAATCCTTCAACATGGTGCAGGGAGAGGAATTGGGTCATCGGACAATGCCTCTATCACGCTTCCTAGCATAGGCAAGATTGGTCAACCACAAAACAGCAGGGCTGTGGTCATTATTCTTGAAAATAAAGGTGAGCCTTGGGGGAGTGACTTGTCATTTTAGTTTCAGCACAAGACATGTTCCAAGCATAGGAAACTTGCTGGATAAGGGTCAAGAGATCGGTGCTCAGGGCCTGTGTTTTCTTCATGACTGTGTGGTTTGAGCTTCATGACTTAGTCAGGATGGGTAACTCTAAAGCCTGTAACAAACAGCTCCATAACCTTGGTATCCTAACATTGAACATTTATTCTTCACAACACCATACAGTGTCACCGGCAGATGGCTTCGCATCTCATGGTCATTCCTGGACCCCGGACAATGGGTGCTGCCACCTTGACTGTGTGATTGTCAAGGCCTGACCCTACTCCCTGCAGATGGGGAGGTACAAGAGGACTATATGCATTTCTTAGAGACACAGACACTTTGAAACTACAACTATGAATTATTTTCTCCTTCTGATGTAGAATGAAGGAGCCAAGGCAGAAATTCCATACTAAGAATATCCATTCACGGAGGGAGAGAAACCCCATGTAATAGTCAAGGATCCCCAGTAGTGCAGGGTCCTTCAGTGCAGACTGTATAGAGCATCTCTTTTTGGCAGAGGAGATGTCTCCGACTTTACTGTTTTGTTTTCATTTTCCTCAGTGGCTCCAGTTATAATCTTGGGAGGAAGGGGGTAATTTAATTATTCATGTTCTTCGGTGTCTAGATCTGAAATAGGTGTTGGAGGGTGGGAAGCTTTCCTTGGGACACATACAGGGTTTGTAGCTTGCTACTTGCTTTCAGAAGTTTGGGGGACCAATAGTTGTTCTGCACTTGTGTTTTCCCTGGAATGGTAGTTTGAATTTGATAGTTTGAATGTAAGGCCTCATAGACTCAGTCATTTTTGATTAAGCTTCCTAATTGATTCCCCTAGCAGACAGATCCCTGTTACAAGTGGACATGTCACTGGGAGTGGATCCGGGGGCCCAGCCTTAAGGTGTGTCTGGGGGCTATCTCCAGTCCAGCCCTACAAGGTGTGTGGAGAGCAGTTTGAGCTCTGGAGGTTCAGGCTTGCTGGCTGTTGGTTTTTCTCTCTGTGCATGTGGAAGTCATCAGCTCCTTCCACCTTTGATGTAGCTTCCCCTGGATGTTACAAGCTTGAAAAACACCCCTGCTTCCCATAAACTATGTCTGGTTGGATGTTCATCCTAGTAAGGAAAAGCTGACTGCAACACTTGGTAACATGGGCCTATCCAGACCTCAATAGACTGCTGATCTTTCTGCCTCCAGTTATACCCATGTACAAGTAGCCATAGATAAAGACCTTTTCCAGAACAACCTCTTCAAAGCTAGCTTATTTCTTTGCTTTCTTACCCACCTACCTTTCTCTTCAATTCTGTCATACATTGAGGATGTCCAGGTGAAGTGGAGAAGGCTCAGCCTTAACCTGGTCTTAGTGTTTGCTGTGGCTATGCTTCTTGACAGCAAAGATTTTTTTCTCAATGTTATTTTTCTGCCATTGGGTATCTGGAATTGGCTTGCCTGATCCTATAAGGTCCCGCATTTCTGGACTCTCTGCTCTTTTCATTTTTGCTTATAAACCAGCTAATGGTCCCCTGAGTACATCTTGCTTTTGTAATTCCTTGACAAGCAGCCAGTGTTAGCCAAGCACTCCCAACATTCGATTTTTCACTGGAGATGAGGCCATTACTTCCTCAAATCTAACCTATATCAGATGCCCTGTTTCTTGGATCTGTTTCTATACCAAATACTGAAACCAGGTGTGTTTCAGGAAAAGCAAATCCCTCCAGGTATTCTGAGCTGGAAGAGATTTAATATAAGCAATTAGGACTTATCTTGCTCTGTCATTGGATCTGCGGAGAAGGCAAAGCCTGTAAACCATTGTATCTTCTTTGTAGTTCAGTGAGGAAGATAGACATGCGAGCCATGATGCATGCAAGGAGCAAGTCTAAGGATGCCAGGATGCATCTTTGTGGCTTGATACTCCATGAGTGAGGAGTATGCTCCTGGCCGGGCTCTTTTTAAGTTTAGGCTTCCACGGACCCCAAGGACCAGTATCCCACAGTGCTCAGACACTAGAATATTGGTGTAGTTGGCCTCCAGAAGCTACACCATTAGATGCTAGGTAGAAAACTTAGAGATAATGACATATTCATTGAAATAGAGTATTTGGATTGAAAACTGTAGAATACTGTGGCTTTCATTCTTTCCAAATGAGATCTGGACTCTCATTATGACACATGAAGCTGTTTCTGGTCTGCCTCTTATCACCTTAGCTTTTCTTCTTGTTGGTATAAGACAAAATCTATCTGTATTGTGCAAACACAGAGCATTTTATCATTCCTTCACTTCTCAATGAAAGGAGTCAAGGACCAGACTATGTCCTTGACTTCTGCTTCAACAGCTGACCTAACCTGAAGAAAAAAAAAAAGCAAAAATGTTTTAAACTAAGACAATGCAAATATAGCTTGTCAGAATTATTTGATGCTATGAGCACAGTGTTATGGGAGAAATTATAGCTTAATGGATCTTACATGCTTAGAAAAGGAGAAAAAAATTAGTAATCTAATTCTCCTTTGGGGGAAATCAGGGAAAAGAGAGAAGTTCAAGATTAAATCATAAGAGAAAAATAAAATACAATTAATAAAGTTGAAACAGTAAAGCAATAAAAAATAAAGCTTTTTTTAAAATAGACAAATAAACCTCTATTTAGATTAACTAAGTGAAAAGAAAGAAAACACAAACTACCAGTATCAAATGTGGAGGAGAGGCCAGCACTACCACTCTGCTGGGTGGCAAAGAACAAAAGAAAAATTGTAAATAATTTTCTTCTGTGATCTTAGATTAAATAGAGCAATTTTGAAAAAGCAGTAAACTAAAGTTCACATGAAAAAAAATAATGGCCCGAATAGATGCATATATCAGAGAATTTGAGTCAGTAACCAATAAAAAAGTACCAGGTTCAAACAATTTCATTGGTAAATTCAACAACCATTCCAGATAGGAAAAATACAAATTCTTTATAATCTCTTCTATAAAAATAGAAGTGTAGTGACGTGTTAACCTATTCTAAGAGGTAGAATCACCCTATACATATATTTGATTAAGAAATAACAAAAATAGACTCATACGCATGCAAAAATCCTCATCAAAAATTAGCAAAGTTCAACAACATACAAGCAGAATTATACAACATCTGAACTCGAGTTTGAATCTGAACATGAGTAAGAACGATGCTTTGCCAACGTGCACTTCCTTCAGTAAGTGATTTCGTGGAAGGATACCTTCAAAGACACTTGGGGGTGATCTGTTTTGAGCAAATGGCCCTTGAGAAGGCTTGGTGGATTCCTGGTGAGTCTTGAAGACAACCACGGGTGCAGACGGTTTATTTTCTCCCTTATAAGCCTGCAAATAACCTGTTAGTTTATTTTCCACAAACATTTAATTTCGGTCTCTGGGGAAGTGAGAAATAAGAACAAAATCAGAGCAGATCGTGTGAACAGCACCCCTGGTACTGAAGTCCTGTAATTCACAGCACAGAAAACCACGGGCATCAGCCCCAAAGGGGGGTGGATTACATCAAGTTCTTGTTTTACAAAGAGTAGTCAGTAATTCGCCTTCAGTTCATCTTAATATTGTGAGGTGGGAAACAGATCCTGAGATACCTTGGTTGTGATATATGGAACTGTTTTTTAAATTTATTTTGAGAGAAAAAAGGGAGGTAGGAGAGAGAGAGAGAGAGAGAGAGAGAGAGAGAGAGAGAGAGAGAGAGAGAGAGAGAGAATGGGATCACCAGTTTCTTCTTAATGTTCCCACTTTGCAAAAACACAATTTTATGAACAACCCTACAACTGTTTTCAAAATATCCTTTGATATTTTACTGACCATCAAATTCCAAAATCCAGGACCCCCGATTGAGTCTCCCCTGTGTGCTTCAGGACACCTAGCCTCACACAGCGCCCCTAGAGGATAATAGTCAGATTGCAAAAGCTCTAAGGGCAAGGTGAATTCTCTGCAAGTTGCACCTGAAGTAGCCTGGTTCTCACCTGTAATTCAGGAAATCAGAGAGAAGAGATGAATGTTTAATAAATCAGATTTGACTTGAAGGGAAAGGAGTCCTGATTGTGATTCTAAGTTTGATACTAAGTGGTATCCCCAGTAAACTGGTTCCTAGTTTATGTAGATAATTTAGGTACTCAGAAGGTCCTGCCCCTTCCAAGCACATGGTGATACAACTGTCCACTGGAGGCGAAACAAGAGAAGGATGCAAATTAAGACTTCCTCAAAGCTTTCGGAAGCAGCAGTGGGACAATGTTGTGTTCATAACTAGTGGATCTCTCCTGCAGATTTCAGTGTCACCTGCAGCCAGAGATCTCTAGAAAGTTGCTCTCTACTGATGGCTTCCCCGACAGGGTCCTCTGAGGTTGTTTCTGACTCTGAAACCCATTCAGTGTCCTTGTCTCTCCTTCTGCAAAGTCGAATGTTAATATGCTGAGTTTCTTTTGTGCGCCTTGTTAATAGAAGTCCTCGTCTTTCAGCAGTGGCCTTGCTTGCTGTCATTTGAAAGGGACATTTTGCATTACTCAAGTGACAGGCTGAACATGCATCCCTCTCTTCACTAGCCTTGGGTTCACTTTCTGGGGAGAACAGCTCAAAAGATGAGCTTTAGGGCTCACCTCCCCCGCTGCTGTGGTTCAATCCCTCAATCACATGTCCTGGGACACAGTGAGTGTGCTAAGCCACTGACTGGACCAGATGCTGATGGTGATGAAGAAGAAGAAGGGCACTGCATGTCTGAAGCCCAATTCCAAGAGCCTTACATGTACAAACTGAGCACTCACCGAACCCTGTGAGGTTAGGTCTTCACAGTCCAATTTATAGGTGTGGAAGCAAGGAGTGGCAGGAGGCAAGCTCACACAGCGAAGGGGTCTTGGGGCTCTGATTTGAACCTCTGAAGTCTCAAAGATGAAAACTGGAGCATCTGAAATTTTGAAATGAATGAATCACATGTTAGATTTCTGCATGATTGTCTCCAGGTCTCTTTCCCATCCCTCTGGTCCTGCCTCATCAAGCATCTCATGGTACCCCAAACATGCTCTATCCTCACCCCCAGTTCTCCCATCTGGAGAGTGTCTGATTCACTCAGCTGGCTTTTACCAAGAGTCATGATTCAACTCAGAAGTGCTGTGGTGGTTTTGAGTGTAAATGTCCCCGTAGCCTCAGGTGTTTTTGACAAAGCGGAATGTTTAGCAAGCAGAGTTCTGCTGGAGGAAGTGTGTCACTGGGGAGAGATCTTGAACCTGGTGCTAAGTTATATTCAGAGTCAGCTCGCACTTACTGGTGCTGGACATGTCTCTCTGCTCATCTGTGGATGTATGAAGAAGAGCCAGCTTCTTCCACCACGAAGAAGCTTCTGCTGGAATCCATAAATGCAAGGCTGTAAGGCAAAACAAATACTTTTCTTCCATCAGCTGCTTTTGCTCCAGTTCCTTGTCCCCAGCAACAAGAAGGTAACTACCATAGGTGCTTCCTCCATTCAGCCTTCCCTGGGCATTTATTTCCCTTCTGTACTCACACAGCCCTTAAGCTTTACATCTTACAGCCCTAGTCACTCAGATATGTCTTTGTCTACAAACACTGCTGGGGATATGATGCTGTTAATAGACTCTGGAACCTGAATTCAAATCCAGGTTCTGCCTGTTGATACCTGGATGACCTTGAAAGTTTATGTAAACCTTTTTGCCTTCATTGCTTCATCTGTAAAATGGGACTGATAACATTGGGCCATGGATTAAATTCACTTGCTCTTTTGACTTGCTTGGACCACAGATATACCCAGGGGTGTGTCTCTTAAATCTCCTAAGTGTCTCCAAATCCAGTCAAGTTGCCCTCATGAAAGGGCAGTATTGAAGTTTCCAAGCGTGCTTGAACAAGACCTATCAAAATAATTGTACCTACTGGATATTGAGGGTTTTAGATCTACTCACACTGAGCCCCAAAATGCATACAGCTGAGACTGTATATTTCAATTTTTAATATATTTATTTCTTTATTTGTAAGCAGAGAGGAGGAGGAAGAAGAGGAAGGAAAGAGAGAGAGAGAGAGAGAGAGAGAGAGAGAGAGAAAGGAGAGAGAGAACACCAGGACCTCTAGCCACTGCAAATGATCTTCAAATTCATGGGCCACTTTGCACATCTGGCTTTACCTGGGAACTGGGGGATCGAACAAAGTTTGTTAGGCTTTGCAGGCAAGCATCTTAACCACTGAGCCATTTCTTCAGCCCGGAGACTACATATTTCTAAGCCCCTAGTCCCAGAATAATGTTTGGCATATTGGCATATAGAAGTCAACTCAACAAACATTTGTGGACTAACTGAATACACATACAAATAGCTCTTAGGAGAACCCATAGGAGCTGCAGGCATACCTAAGCCAAAAGTTCTCCCCCAAGTACAGGATAGGAGCTGCAGAGGGAAAGAAGTCTCAGATGGTACGAGGCAGGTGGCGTGGGGGGGGGGGCAGCACTGAAGAAGGTCAGTGACTGCAGATGCTGCAACAAAGCAGCAGGGTGGGACCCAGACACCATAGAGCAGGACTGAAAAAGCTGCTCTGAGATCATTGGCTGGGTGGTCATTTCAAAGCTTGTGGGACTTTTTTTTTTTCCTTTCCAGAGTACCAGTTAGTCCTATCAGCCGAATGGGATACCAGAACCAACAATTGTGGATTAGATATTTGTCTCCTACAAAAAGCATGCCAAATCCCCAGTGTGGTAACATTTGGAGACAGGACTTTTGTGGATCAATTAAGTCTGAATGGAGCCCTCAGACAGGATTACTGTCCTAAGTGGAAACATCACAGAATTCTCTTCTCTTTCCTCGTCTCCCCTTACTTCCCTTCTCCACCCTTCTCTCCTCTCCTCTATTCTCTTTTCCCATCTCATCTCCCCTTCCTTTCTCTTCACTCCCTCGCCTGTCCTTCCCCTTGTTAGTTGTGTATCTTTGGAAATCTACCCAAATCTTTTTGCCTTGATTACTTTCGACATTCATAAATTCATCCCAAAACTGTCAGTGGTGCATTTGGCAAACCTTAGACGCCATACACAGCTCTGGGCAAGACACAAGGAAGGTCTGGAACAAACGTATGGTGCAGCCTGCTGACCATGGTACCACTGTGCCATGGAAGCTATAATAGATGTTGGAACTCTTTTCCACATTGGACTAACAGAAATGAACAGAATAGCATGGCGCTGCCCTCTTGGAAGATCCATTCTTCTGTACCTTCCATGAAACATCTGTTAAGTAAGTTAACTTATCCATAAATCTATAATTAAAGATTTAAAAAAAATTTATTTAATTTCAAGCAGAGAGCGGGAGAAAGAGAGAGAATGAATGGTATGACAGTGTCTCTAGCTTCTGCAAACACACTCTGGAAGCATGTGTTATTTAGTGCAGTCAGCCTTGCATGCTTACTGGGGACTCAAACCCAGATCATTAGGCTCTTCAGTCCAGTGCCTTCACCACTGAGCCATCTCCCAATCCCTCATTCAAGGTTTTGACAAGAGCACTGAAGAACAAGAATTGGACTTATGGGATACACTTATGTGGTTGAAACAGTAACATTCTCCCAGACACTCTCTGTAGTTCAATTTGAACTACTGAAACCTTCACAGATCCTCACTGGCCCAGATCCAGGAAACACTAGAGTAGGTGAAAGGTCTCCAAGATAAAAGTGAGAAATACGGTGTTGATCAAAATGTGCGGGAAAGACTGACGGTGTTGGCTTAAAACACAAAGGTGTCTCTTTGTCCCGTACCACCTGCCTGGGAATCTTTCAATGTGAGAAGCCAATCTGGTAGGAACAGTTGCACAAGATGATGGGGTCTGTGAACTTGTAACTGTTTTCATCACTTTCCCTGTCATTCTCCCAGGGAAGCCAGGAGACTGCCTAATACTATCACAGTTCTCCAATCGGCACATCTTAGCAAGCCACGTTTTCATCTAGGTGTGATGGGGAAAAGGAGAGAGAGGGGAAGGTCAACACTGGCCACCTAGGTGTGGGTACCATGTGAGCATTAATGTCTGCTATCTGTCCCCTCTCGGCATCACTCACCCTGAGTCCCCGTGATGGTGAGGAGGGCAGGGCCTGAAGAGTCCACATGGGGATTGGATTTCCCAGAGCTGAATCCTAAGCCTAGAGTTGCCCTTTGAGCCAACACACAAGCTCAGAGCTGTAACAGTAAACCAAGAACACCTGCGCAAGGAGAGCTGAGGCCTCCATATTGGCGATGCACAGAGGAACTTCCTGCTTTCTTTTAGGTGGGAATGTCTGAGGCTAAATTAAGAGATTCAAAGCAGGTGGACCTCATTCCTATTTACAGAGGATTGTATAAACCTTCTCTCTGGTTATCCCCGTAGGTGGCTACAATCCAGCAAAATAGCTGGTTTACCTTATGAAAACAAATTATTGTGATTGTTGGCTTGTCCCATGATGGGTTGGCCTTGGATCCAAGGCAACCATCATGGGACCTGTAGAGTGTGTTTGTATGCAGACAAGCCCTCTTCATAAGTGTACTGGCTTCCAATGTTCAAGTGTCACTCTTGTAGAAATGGTGACCGTGCCAGAGACTACAGCTCACAAAGCCAATTTCTTTACTACGTGGCCTTTCACAGGTACAGGTTGATGATCTTGATCTCAATCTAGCAACTTCATTGTATCCATCCAAGATATGGTGTCATTCACTGATTCACGTTCACTGAAAACTTACTGTGAAATGTACCAGGGCTTTAAGGAAGAGCTGAAAGGTCCAGTTTTGTCTTCACAGAATTCTATTTAGGAGGGAGATGCAGAAGCCCACTGTGTAGATGGTGATTAGAATGAACTCAGTAACAGAGAAGGTCGTTAGCTCAGGTGGGATGGGAGAGGAAGGAAGGAATGGGCTTCCTGGGTTCCATAGTTTTGGGAAGTGTCCCAAAGGTCAATGTGTTGAAGGTTAGAACACTGGCCTGTGGTGATATGGAAGAGGGTGTATGTAACCAGTGAGAGCTGGAGTCTAGTGGAAGGAAGTTAGATCATTGGGCATGCCCTTAAAGAAATTTGGAGGCCTTAGCTTTTTTCTTTCTTTCTCTTTGGCTGCCTGGGGGTTCTGAGGTAAGCAGAAACCTTTGTCACATGCTCTCCTATGACATACTTATCACAGGTCTCAAATAATTGACCCAGCTGACAAAAGGCAGAATCTTCCCAAACTGTGAGCCAGAATAAATCTTTCCTCTTTTTAAGGTAATTATCTCAGGCACTTTCTTATAGTCATGGGAAGCTGATTAACATACTGGATAACAGGGTCACTGGTTTGGTTTGCTTGGAAATAAGTTGCAGTGATATGGGTCTCCTGGAAGCAAGGGCCCTGGACCAGCAGCAGTGAGGTCATCAGACATGTGGAGGACCCCCCAGCCCTCCCTTCCCTAGATAAGAAAGCACTGTAATAAGCCCTCTAGTTGATTTGTCTGCACTTCAAATGTAAGAAGTTTTGATTTAGGCAAAGTATATGCTAAGTAAATTCATCTGTGTCCTCATGAAATAGTTCATACAACTGGTCTAAGAATGCCTTTGACTGGTGGCTGAGTCATCATCCAATAGGGCCTCAGTCTCAAAGGGCCAGGCAGATCAATGTCAGAGGTGTTGATGTTGTGGGCAGAGCTCGGGATACAGGCTCACCAAGGATGGAGATGAAACAGAGTATTGTTTCTGAGTCAAGCTCCTTGGAGTTGCTGCAGTTTGAAAAGAGGAGACACCAATCCACTGTCAGGGTCATCAGGCAAGATTGGGGCTGTCATGGAGATGGAATTGAGATTGAGGAGCCTCCAGGACCTGCACGGTCATGAAGAGGAAAGTGGGGAAAGTCATCATGGAGCCTGCTCAAGTCCCCGGATAATACACAGAAGGAAGTGTGGACCCTAAAGGAGAGGGTCAGTAGGGCAGCGAGAGGCACCTCAGACAGCTTGGTTATGTGGGCAATACTGAGGAGCTTGTCCTCAGTGGAGCTTATCCAGCTCACACAGGCCTCTGTCCTGGGGAAGGTCCCAGAGGACTTTTTGCCACCAAGCCAGTCTTACCACATCTCCTTCTTGAATGCTTTGGGTACTTGTGGTGGTGACCCCAGAGTGACTGATGGCTTCTATGTCTCTTTGGAAACTTGCCATGACTCTGAAGTCCTAGAGTGGTTTGGGATTGATCCCTGACATCAGACGAGGGGCAGAGCACCTCTATAACCTTCTGCTCTCTGCCAGGAATCACACCTCTGTCCAGTCCTTTTCTACACTGTTATTCCTCTTCCAGGAGGCTCAGTCCAACAAGTGTTCAGGTTATTTCCTCATGATTCCCCAACTTTCCTGAGGATAAGAATCACCATGGGCTTTTGCAATAACCAGCAAGCTGGTACAGAGAGAACCTTTGTGGATCCCAGCCGATACCTGCTAGGAATCTGCAGGGCCAATGAGTACTGTTGTAGTCAGCCACACGCTGCTGGGATGAATCTTCAAACCAGGCACAATTTATGGGAAGAAATGATTTATTTAAGCTACAGATCCAGGGGAAGTCCCATAAAAATGAAAGAGGCTGATCCTCTTTCACAGGTTCAAGCAGAGAGAAAATCCCATCACCAACACCACACACAGAACATCAAACAGGCAGGAGGGCCAAGGAGAGAATTTCTTCCCCTTTATATAGCCTTAGGGTGGGGTCTTACAACCCTTTCCCAGAGTTAATGGCTTCCTGAGTCTCTTGAATTTCCTTCTTGCACTGCCCACACAGGAAAGGATGTTTACTTCCAACTTCTTTGAGCTTCTTTACACCCTGCCCCTTGCTGAGAGACTGCCTTCCTGTAAACATCTCAGAGACCCACCCAAGATAATTAAAAAGATCAAGTTGACAACAAAACCTAACCATCAAAAGTACCTCTGGTGATTTTTAACTAGGGAGGATAGGGAACACTGGGCCCAGAGATTCAGACTCTAAACCATGTTCCTGGTCAGAGTCCATCTCCACCCCTTTCTCACTCAGCAGCACCCTTGAATTCTAGGCCCAAGCCAAGCTTCAGCTTCCTCCCTTGCACCATGGGTCTTTCCCTTAGGCTCCATTTGAAGATAAGGTGAAGAGATTATCTGGAGCACCCAGCATAGAGTCACCCTTCCGGGAATACTAATTAGCCTTTAGATCCTTGCTAAGGAGGAATGAACAATGGGCATAAACTGTGAACTGCAGTGTGCTGAGCTGGGCATTTTTCCCTAGCAGCACCCTGTAGTCTTCTTGTAATTAACACCCTCTGTATTAGTGGCTTTCTCATTCTTGTGGCCAAATACTTGACAAGAAGTAATTTAATAAAGGAAGGGTTTATTTAGGCTTAGAGTTCAAGGATTCAATTCAATTCAAGCAACCTCTTCTTTCTAATTCAGTACCATGCTATGGTTCTGGTACTTGGAAACATTGGCTGGTGACATCTGTCCTGGCAGGGAAACTCACTGGAGACTGAGGCTCCCACCTGGGAGACAGAGCTGATCATCCTGGGAATGTATTCACAGCATGCAGTTCCATGGTTTCAGGAAAGGCCTGGTGCAGTAGCTTGAGGCAGCTGGTCACATTCAGTCCATAGCGAGGAAGCAGAGAGCGATGAATGCTGCCGCTCAGCCACCTCTCTCCTTTTGATATAACCTGGGACCTCAGCCCATGCAATAGTGCTGCCAACAGTTAGTGGCCTCTAAGGGCCTCCTTATAGGGATTCCAACCCTGCCACACATTGCCTGACCTCAGTGGCTCTCTGGAACTGTGGTTTAAGACTCCATGACTCCCTCAATCTTGCATTATTCATGACTCCAACACCAGTACCACATCAATAATGCCACTAAGCTTTGCTGCTAACTCATATATACACATGCTCCAAATAAAGAAAGTAAAAAATAAGGGAAATGGCTCAGTCAATAAAATCCTTGCTCTGAACTCACGAGGACCTGAATTTGGATCCCAAGCACCCACATAAAGCAGGATGTGGTGGCATGTGCCCAACCTCAGCATTAGAGATAGGAGGGTGCCTAAGGTTTCATAGCTAACTCACCTAATCAGTGAGTTCTGGGTTCAGTGAGAGACCCTGTCTCAATAAGGTTGTGTGCAATTGAGGATGACATCTGATTTTGACCTCTGGTTTCTACTCCACCCCACACACATATGCACACATACCCACACACATGTACATGCATACCACACACATATAAACATGCATAAATTAAACAAGTTAAAACTTAAAAAGAAATGACATTCAAATAAATGAAGTGCCTTACCCAAGTTTAACATCCAGAAATAGTATTTTCACTTTCCAGGCTTGAGTCAACGAGGACTACAAGGTGAAGAACAAGGTCATTTATAAAGCCAAGACCTCTCTAGGAAGAAATCCAAACAAATCAAAGCAAAGCAAACAGGAAGCATCCTCAAAAAAAAAAAACACAAACCACAAAATAAAACCTACATGTAAAACCTCCTGAAAACACCCATTTAGCTAATATTTTAACTCGCATTTCAATAGGCACTTTGATTTCCAGTGCAGTGCCCCTGAGCGAAGGTTACACTTGACATTCAAAGGTCTCAGTGTTGAGCCAAAACTGTAACAGGAAATCTCACCCTGCCTGGGTGCCACCCTGCCCACCATCCCTGTTGGAAGAGTATTAAGCATACTGGATGCCCACTAAGGGTAGTTTATATCACAGCAGCTCTTGCTCAAGAACAATCACAATGCCTCTTGCATTCTGGACAAATAATTAGAGAAGCAATGCTGTCACTAAGTTCATTAACTGTATGCATATCTCAGTTGCTGATGATCAAAAGAATAAAATGACAACCTTCTCTCACCACAAAGTGCCCTTCCTTTCCGTTAAGAGCCTGCTGTTGTTCTCACCCATACTTGGAGAATAGAACCTGTGTCACAGTGTGTAATGGCTCGCTACCACACAGCACTCTGTTGAGGAGTCCTCCTGGGAGAAGAGTGACCTTGGATGCCTTATCAGCCTCAAGGCCCTCACTTCATATAGATAATGAGAAATCTACCTCGTAGGATAAGAGAGAGAGAGAGAGAAAGAGAGAGAGAGAAGTCATTTATTCACCTTTGTTACTATATGTCAACACAGAAGTGAACATCAAGATTATATTGCAATACAGTTTCCACCCTGCTTGCCTGCCAAACACATTTTATCTTATCCTCCTAAAACCCTACAATGGAGGGAAGAGGATAGGAACATGGGAAGAAAGGCAAAAGTCATATTGGTGACTGGCATCTCCCTAACACACATTTAACACGGGTTCTCTCTTAGAATGTAAATTCCGTATGAGCAAATTGCCATGCACTTACTGTTAGAGCTGGTTGAGAGCTGACTTTGGGAACAAGGTAAGACCATTCATTCACCTGTCTCAGGTGTAAATCCAAGTATGTTTACAGCCCAAAGATTGGAAACATAATGACCTTGGGAACAACTAAAAGGTAAACCTTTTTTGGTCAGGTGTCCACTCCCAAATCTTAAGGCTTGAACGGAGGTCACTATTATTTACCTTGTGGTATAAAAATCCCTGCAGTGGGGCCTGGTCATTGATAGCCTTACCAGGGAGAAGACCTCTGCCCAGAACCCTGGGACCTGTGACTGCAGCTCATGTTCCATGGGAATGTGCCAGTTATTGCTGCTGCTGATGTAAATACCTGACCTGATGTTCTGTGATCTATCTGCTGCTTACTTTGAGTGGTGCTACTCCAGTCATTTCTTCTGGGTGTCATTCAATGTCTGGCTTGAAGATCAGTTCTTTCCTGCTACTTGTCATTTGTCCTTTTATTCTTCCTGCTAGATTCCTAATAAACTCATTCATTCAGAACCAAAGCAATAGCTACTTTATATCATTTCTTCCCAGACAAAACACTGCTCTAAAGTAATGAGTGCTAACTGATTCATTTTAATGAATCTTAGAATTAGGAAGGATCTCAAATGTCTTCTGGTTCAACAACAATTAGGTACACAGAGCTGTTTAAGACCAGGGAAGGTCACACAGAGCATCTTCCTGAATGCTCTTAGGGACCAAGAAATTGCTGAAAGACCCTTTTTACTGTGTGGTACAGTTTTGACCATCAACCATGGGCCAACCTGCATCTTCCACCCTTGGCCATCGGCTCATGCAGACAGAAAGTCAGCATCGTGATTGGACAGTAGGCACAGCTCCCAGGCTAGCTCTAGATAACCAGAGTCTGTTTTTCTGTTGAATTTTAGTAGTTTAAATTCACCTACAAATAAACGGCACTTAAAGTCTAGGGCCATTTTACAGCCTTCAATAGTGCACGTGTTTTGCTAAGAAGTCGTGGAGTACATCCATGCTTAACAGGATGGCATCTGGAGTTACCCAGCCTGGGTTCAGATCTTAGCTCTGTCACTTGCAGGCAGTGTAACACGGC
Source organism: Zapus hudsonius (assembly GCA_004024765.1). Taxonomy (NCBI): domain Eukaryota; kingdom Metazoa; phylum Chordata; class Mammalia; order Rodentia; family Dipodidae; genus Zapus; species Zapus hudsonius. The sequence continues at coordinate 47,653 of PVHP010003340.1, forward strand.
ACAAGATACTTCAGCTCTCTTAGCCTTGTTTTCATCTCGAGAACAGAAAGGATGATGATGACATCTTCTTGGGGAGGTTGTTAAGTGAGGCACATAAAGAGTACTTACAGTATAGCTGCTGTATAGTGAGTTCTCAACAAATATACCCCACTGTCCTCAGACACTCACAGAACAGGTTATGGGTGGCTGTGATTTGGATATGATGTGTGTCCCATAAAAGTTCATGCTTTAGAAGCTTGCTCTCTATGGTTTCAATGTTGAAGAGTCTTAGGTCACTGAAGGTACAACCCTTGGAAAGTATTAAGGTATTTCTCAGGGGACCTCAGTTTCCAAGAGAGCAAGTTTTACAGGAGGAAGGCTGGCCCTCCCCCTGTCTCTGGATCCTCTGCTTACTATGTTGTCTCTTCTGCATTAGCTTCTACTACTTTTCTACCTTCGGCCATGAAGCCCCTATTCCCCCTCTCCCCCAGGCAAGCTGAAGCTGGCACCATAGTCTTTGACCTCCGGATCTGTGAGCTAAATAAACCTTTTTCTTCACAAATCATCTTGAGCCAGGTGTTTTTTGTTCATGAGATGAGATTTGGGGGCTTTATGGAGTCCTTTTCCAAGGTTCTTATAACCTCATCTCACCTATTGTTGCCACATCCCTCAGCTTCCTGAGGCCATCAGAACCTCAGGAAGGTCTGCATGGTAGATACTATGATAGTCCTCAAATAAGTAAGGGGACTGAAGCGCAGCTAGTGAGTTTACTGAGATGATATGCATCTTGTCTTTCGATGAGTATCTCTGAGTTTATTTAAAATTAAATTAAGGGCTGAAGAGATAGCTGAGTGGTTCTTGCAAAGCCTGTTGGCCTGGGTCTGATTCTCCAATACCCACATAAAGCCACGTGCCCAATGTGGTGAATGCATTTGGAGTCCATTTGCAATAGCAAAAGGACCCGGTGTTCTCTCTCTTTTTCTCTCTCCTCACAGAAAAATAAATAAAAATTTAAAACTTCAAAATTTTAAATTAGTATACACCAGATGTAGCAAATAGAAGATTTATACAGGGACAAAAGGCGTCTTGACTAGAGAGGGGACTCGATTTGGGTTTCCCCAGAGAAAAAGCCAGTAAAGGGTTTCTTTGAAGCCAGAGAGAGAGCCAACGATGATGGTCCTGCAGCTTCATCTCACTGGCCAGCTCAGAAGAAGAACATAGGCCTCAGCATTGCTCCATCTTAAGCGGGGCAATTTAGATGACAAACACTTGGGAAGATGGCCTTCCAAAGGACTGGAAAAAGCCACCTGCTCACACACTAGCTTTACAAGTTGTCTTGTATGCCCTGAAGCGTTTAGACAAATTACTGATGGTTTCTACTATAATTCTTCAGACCAATTTTGAGTACTTTTGATGAGATGGCTGAAAGCAATCTCTGAATAAGACAGGTTTTCTGAGATGCTAGGCCAAGCAGAATTATTGCCAATCCCTACAGTCAAAGACAGAAACGCTCTTACATCTCTGTCTGTACATTGGAAAGGTTGGGACCTTCAACAGAAAATTCTTGCTCTGGTCATTCAAGTCCTGCAGAGGGCTAGAAGCCTTCCCTGAGTGGCACCATCAGCATTTGTGCATAAAGAACACAACCAGCTGGGTATTTCAATGATGCATTGCTTTGTAACAAACCACCTCCAAACCTGCTGTTCATTATCTCACAGTTCTGTGGGTTCATGAGCTCAACCCAGGTGGTTCTTGTCCGTGCGATGCCATCTGGGGATGCAGTCATAGAAGGGCCCACCTGGGCTAGAATGGACAAGCTGTCATTCACAGGCCTAGAAGTCGGTCTGGGTGGTCAGTGGGGAGCTGAGCAGAGCTGGAGCTGAAGACCAGAAGGCCTTGGTCTTCCTCCATGCGGCTTCTGCATGATACTGGGACCTCTCATATTATCCTGAGTTCCCAGTAAACTTCCTGGAAACAAGAGGGAAACTGAAGATATCTGAATGGCCAGCCCTGGAAGTTTAACAGCATCACATGTATTCATCCTATTAGCTAGTGATTCAGAGTGAAAACTTGTAACTTGGATCCAAATTAGTTAGTCAGAGTGCAGGTTCAGTGGGGCTGGACAACACAAACTTGGAATTCTTGGAGAAGGTGATCATTGGGGCCTTCTTTGGAGATGTGTCATTATACAAGGCAATGAATAACCTGATGTCTTGTGTTGTAGACAGCTTCATCTTGCTGGGATGAACATCAAACCCGGCATGGTTTAAGGGAGGAAGGGATTTCTTTTAAGCTTACAGGTCCAGAGGGAATGTTCCAGCAGTGGTGGAAGAAGCTGCATCCATACATTCAAGCAGAGAGGAACCATCACCAGCCAGCAAACACCAAAAGCAGCGAGTACAAACCACAGCAAGCAGCAGGGACCCAGACAGAGCTCAGGCTGCTCTGCATACCTTTGGACTGGAAATCAGATCCACCCCCAACACACCTTAGGGCTGAACCCCAGGATCCACCCCCCACCCCTCAGTGACAACTCCTCCAGCCAGGAGGCTGGAGATCCAAGTTACAAGCTTTAATAAAACACCCAAGTCCATGGGAGACAAATATTCAAATGATCACATCCTGATTTGGGGAAAATTGTGAGGATTTTTTAACATGGAAAATAACATTCATGGAGAAGCTGGGAATGAAGTGCTTGAGATCCTGTCAACATGAAGGTGGGTTCTATTGAGCCAGTGACCTCAGAAGGTGACATCACAGAGTTTTCTCCTCATCTTGTTTGTTCTGCTTGGCATAGAATGGTGGAACAGGTTTGTTGAATACTGAAGTTAACCCACCATTGTTGAATAAGTGGCAGAATGAACCATCTACAAAATACCAAACTGGCTTTGAAGATTTTTTTCATGAGCCTTCTTACCGATCAAATGAAAACCAAGCATTTACAAAAACAAATTTAAGGGGAAGAATGTATCTGGTCATTTTATTCTCCAGGATAGTCCTCTATTCATAAGGACAAAGGTTCCATCTTCATGGAATGAATATAAATTATAATTTTGGAACTTGCCTATATGCCAGTTCATATTAAATAAAAACGAGTGCATCTTACTAAGAAATAAGTTGTGGGCCAAGTGGAATAATTACGGCACCTCACAGCATGCTTTTCTGCTTGACACTGTTCTGTTATTTCGCTTTCATCTTGTTATTTCAGCTTATTTTCTCTTTGCCCCAGTTTTCCTAATTCATTTTTATTTTTTATCTTGCTGGGCTATGTGTAAGGACTTCCTCGGGTTATTTTCAGAATGAGGGTGAGTTTAAACACACACACAACAAACAAATGTGTCCTGAATTCAAAGGAACAACTTAGGAAGTGTCCTAAGTCTTTCTCCTCAGTTTCTTATCCCTTCCCCACCGAGCTATTAGCTCTTGCACCCTGGTCATTCCCCATGAAGTGTGTGTGTGCCTGCGTGCGTGTGTTCTGCCTTTTTTGAGACAAGGTTCTTATTGGCCTGGAGCACACCAATTAGGCTAGACAGACCTCAGAGGTCCTCTTGGCTCCTTAGCACTAGAATTACAAACCTGCACCACTACACCCAGCTTTTAAAAAATTATGAGTACTGGGGATCAAATACTCCTCATGCTTGCAAAGCCTTTTACTGACTGAACTGTCTCCTCAGCCACACATGACTTCTTTGTCTCTTTTAGGAACTGTCATCACAGGTGATGAATCTTATGACTTTATACCATCAAGAGTTGGCTTTTGACTATACCAGAAAATGTCATGAAGCTGTGTGCACGTACACCCAGAGATCTTGGGGTAACTCAGTTCTCAAAACCTAGGTTTGTCCACCCGTTCTGATACACCCATTAAAGGAAGGAGGCATAGTATAAAGCAGAGATAGATTGTTCAATGTGGTCACATTGAAAAGAGGAACAAAGTAAGTGGTCCCAAGTCAGTCTTGAGGGTATTAATAGGAGCTTTTGGTTTAAATAGAGGGTAAGAGGTTGGCATACCTAAGCTGTCCTAGAGTCAAGCAGTGGTCCCTACCCATCATTTCCTCAGGTCTGGTCCTGAAAGATGGTCTAAAGAAGCTTTATTGCTTCAAGGTATAAGATGGCACTCAGGAGATGATTACTTCTGCTCTGTGACATGGCTGGGGTCTCATGGGTAATTGGCCTCATCTGGTAGGGGGTGGAATCTGTCCTGTGAGGTTTTGCTATTTTGGGAATCCAAGGTGACTCAACAGGAAAGGTTAAGGACAATGATTTATCTCCGAGCTTTCAGCCTTGAAAGGGGATGAGATAGGTTAGACAGACACTCCCTGAGTGATTAACTTGCTGACCTGCAGAGGTAAGCAGGTGACAGACACAAAATGAAGGCAGAGGTGCCAGGCTTTCTCCGGTGGTTAGTTACCTCCTAGGCCCAAGTGAGGAGTTGGTGCTTTTAGCAATAGCAGCTTCTTAAGTGCATGTTTGTCGTGCTGGTTTCCAGAGCTTCTTGTCACACACACCTGAAGATGTTATTTAGCTGAAATACAAATGAAGGGACTTTTATTCATCAATAATTATTTTTCAAAATTAAGAGTATAAGTCTTTCCTGTATCAATTTGCTGACATATTTCAATTATCTGTGAAGGAAATGTATCATCTTTTTTTGTTAGTTTAAAAATGTTCTGGAACCAAAGCAATGTATTTACAAAAGTTACACATGCTAAGAGTATTTTCTGATTCTTCCCTGCTACTGCCTTCAGCCCTTATCATGCAAGAAAATGTCCTTGGCCCTACAGCCAAACAATGGCCCTGTCAGTCTGTCAGATGTTAGACAAATAGAGGACCAATTCTCTTCTTGTCAGGAGACATTCTCTTCAGTGGCATCTGTCTCTTTTCCCTCTATTAAATCCTTTACCTTTTGGTTTGCCCTCCTCTTCTCTCAAAGTATTTAATTTTTGCATGGGCTGTCATCTATTTGGCAAGCTGAGAAGGGGACGAGATCTCAGGACCCTAAATTGTAGGACATTCTGCCCAGTCTGTGATGGATGAATTAAAAGTCAATCAGACTTTCCCAGCACCCAGATAAACCTGCCTTCAGTGGCAATGCCCTTTGTTATGTTGGATGTCTTTCTGTCTCTTTTTGTTCTAATAAGATGTGTACATGGAAAACAACAGGAAGTATGGAAATGGAGAAAGAAAACAGTCCATATTTAAAATTTAATTTTCTTATCTTCTGGAGTTTGTATATTATGAGATTTTTAATTAAAAGCTCATCTCTGATTTAATTTTTATATTAAATGGGATGAGGAGAGATTTTAAAATAAAGGTGAAAAATGACTTAAAGAGATGTAGGTATGAGTTTCATTAACTATTCCGATTTCAGATAAAGGTGGTAAACAGCACACATGAGATACTGGGCAGATCTGGTTTCTATGTGTCAGGTGGCTTGATGACAGATGAGTTTGTAGAGTGGAATTCCACTGTTGAGCACTTGAAAAGAGAAGAAAACCAAGCCCTCCTTCACTAGAGTGAGGCAGGAATTCCAAACTGTCCTATCCCCCCTTCCTTCCAGTCTATCTGAGGGTTCCTGGAACTCCACCTTGGCTCAACCCCAGTTTTGCTGGGTTCCTCCCTCTTTTAAGGCTTTGAAGTAAGAGAGTTCAAAGAACTTTGGACAATGGATTAGTCAAAACTGGATATGTACCAATGTCTCCTCCCTATCCCATCCTGCGGACTCTTCAAAATGTGGTCTCCTTCCCAGCATGGACATGGCGCAGGGTGGGCTTCTTCTCTTCTCCAGTCTGTCCAGGAACTCTTGCTTGCTCTTTTACTCCCTTTTTTCTCTCTCTCTCTCAGTGTGCATGTGTTTGCACACGCGCGCATGTGTGTGTGCATGAAGGCAAACTGACTATAAATTTCATCAGGCATCCAGATGTTTTCATAACCCTGTCATCACATTCTTGATTGAAAGACATTTTCACTCAACACCTGGTCTTTGTTGTATCAACTTAAGTTAAGATGAGTCACATTTTTAGAACTGGAAAAGATTATTTTGGTCTAAATGCTTTAAGTCAATCTGAAATTATTTATCACATGCAATGTGTCAGAGTCTTCATGTCCTGGTTTGAGTCTTCTCCCTAGTTCTGCTTCTGCCTGGGTGCACAGTGCTCACATCACACATTGCTCTCATCCACATTGATGACCAGATATTGATGAACCGTTATCAATTTGTACCCAGTTCATACATGTCCATAACGTATTTTGATCTTATTCACTTTCCTCACCCCCTCTAATCCTCTCCCTCACCTGCAGTGGTAATTTCAAGTGCTTGGCTGAACTACCTCTCTTACTGGCTTTAGCAGCCTTGAAGAAATGAAATGACAGATTCGTGACAGCCACTTAACACTGTGAAAAACACCAAGTCTCCACTTTCATTGAAAGAGATCCTTATCTCTACAGCTGTGGGGAATATTAAAGTGAAAATTGGACATGGGATTCAATTGTGAGGATGATAGTCTGCAGGTAAAGCTCTATTCACAGCTTCAACAGGTGTCCTCTACCAATTTCATAATCTCAGACCTGAATTGGGTGGATGAATCCAACAACCTCCCACCGCTGAATTTTCCTGAAGGCCTCAGGCTTGCAGGAGTCTCTTCTCCTTGTTGGAAGAGATGACTTGCTTCTTTTTTTGTCTACAGACCCTGAAATCATCACCTTGAGGCATTACAAAATGATGACTGTTCTCTCCAAGATCCGTGTCTCTCATCATCGCTCTCATAGTAATAACTAGAGAATGTCGTCTAGTATGAGAATAGAAGGAAATATGCATGCATAAAGCATGGGAAGAGCTAGTCAGTATATATCAATTGGCAGAAACCTTGTGAGGTCCGTGGATTACTTCAGGGGTCACTGTACACTAACACTCTGGTTCATCCAAGGAGCTGGGTGGACAGCATCCTTGGGACAGTGGTAGGCCGACGGGCATAGCCACCTGGGAGAACATGGCAGTGAACAGCTCTCATTTATTGTATAGATAAAAGTTGTTTATATAGAAGAAAATGCATAGGTAGGGACATAGGCAGCAAGGGGTAGTCTGTGGACATCTCATGAGTGGATTGGCAGGGGCCAGTAGTCTGTGGATGCCTAGTTTGCATAGATAAGTTGGGGGTGCTTTCTACATGACTCTAGACATGTATAAAATGGTGATGGCTGCAGAGGAACTGTAACCTTATTGTCCATGTTTGTTATTACAGCTGGAGTGAGTTTAGGCCTTGAATTGCCTGCTTATCTCGCTGTGGCCTGCCTGGAGGGCTGCAGGGTCCAGGATATGCTTGAGATAATCAGGGTCCCAGGCTTTTTTCGACTTCCTTTAACAGAAGGAGACAGCCCCAGGATGCCTTCCAGTCTCAGTAAAACCCTATATCCTCCGTGCCTCTTAGCAGGGTCCCACAACCCTGGAGTTTCAGTTGGAGGTGAGTTGGAATGGCTCAAGAAGGATAGCATTTCACTGTGATTAGCAGACATTTTATTGAGATAGGAGTGCTCTTATGACTCACAGACTTTAATCTCTTGGAAAAGATACTTGGAGCAGGTCCTAACGCACTGCTAGATTGGCTCTATGAAGTTTGTACAGCGCAGTGCATGGGGACCATTGAGGAAGGAGTCAGATGGCTCAAAAAGTAGGGCCATTATAATGGTTTATTCTGTGAGAATTAGGAACCACCTGACTATATCCTCGAAATAGTCAGAGGACACTCTTTATTTCAGCAAAAGTGGGGCACTGGTTTTGTTGAGTGTCTCAGTGGTAACTCTCTTCCAGCCTGGAGTTCACCATTTTAAAGAAGCTCCCAAGTGCCATTGGGGATGGTCAAATTCTGAGAGAGGCAGAGGTTAGATGGCCTTAAACATCAGGGTCAAAGTAGTCATGCTTGCTATCATGGGCAATAAGAGCAGAGTATACCTTTCATGTCCCTGAAAGTCAGAGGTAGGGGGCAATGACTAACATCACCATATCCCTAGTGGTCAGAGAGGGTGTCAGCAAGTAATTTATTGGGACAATCATATATCTAAAAGAAATAGAAGATTTACAAGCACAGTATAAAAGCACTTGATTCCTCATCTCGTTTTCAGATTGAGGCCAGTTCACAAATTCAGAATATCTTGCTTGCTTTTTGAGACAGGGTATCATCGTGAAGCCCAGGCTGGCCTCAAACTTACTATGTAGCTGAGGTTAGCCTTGAATTGCTGATCCTCCTGCTTCCTTCTCCCAATGCTGGTATTATGGGACAACACCATTACAAACAGCTAATGTTATTATATTGTGATAGAAATGTGCTTGCTATCAGCAAGATACTTTGCTTATTTGGGTATGTATTATCTCTTTTGAGTACTATGGCAGTGTTATCAGGTAAGCACTGCTATTCACCAAATAAGAAAATTGAAGCCTAGGGCATTTCAGTCACTCATCCAAGGTCATTTGTGAGTCTAAATCCTATCTACCCACTATGTGATACCATGCTCTTTAGAAGCTATTCACATTGGAAGGAGTGTAGGGAGAAGAGAAGAGCTCTGGGAATAAGAGCTGGACACTGAAGCAGGAACGTAACCATAGGAAGCACAGGAGCTGGGGGGTTCTGATTTATCCATTCCCCTATGACATACTGTGCTTTACATGTCACCATTCTTGGTCTACCAGGAAGTCTGCCTTCAGTTCCCTCTTTCCATTTTTCCCCAAGTCTCATTGTTTGGTATAAGCAAAACCGAGCAGGCAGGTTTTAGATAGAGGACATGTAGCCCATTTTGTGATGTAGGCAGCTGCAGTTAGAGGAGACATGTATTAGAAGAGACGCAGACTTTTCAGGATGGAGCATTTTTTTATCATTTGTTTTTCAAGGAGAATTACAAAATTGTGAAAATAAGACATCTGGCTGTTTCACCTTGTTGACAAGTTTTCAGGCATGATTGATGGCTCCAGCTTGGGCCCAACATGCACGTGTGACAATGCTGTAATTCTTTTTTAGTTCATACATCTCAATTAAATTCCCAACATTATTGATACACTTGGTGAGCAAACACCAAGGGTGAAGTGTTCCCTCCACCACAGGGCAAGCAAGTGCAGGGAGGTGATTTGAATCTATATAAGTGATAAGGCAGGTGCTCTGGGAAGGGACTCATCTTAGGTGGAAGATAAAACAGGGTTTAGGAACCCCACAGGCCACAGAAAGCTTAAGGTCTAGTAAATTTACCTGGATGGAGGAGTACATGTGAACAGGGGTTTCTGCTCAGTGTGCCACACACTAGCTATGACTATCATCACTTCATACAGCAACCATCCCTGAGAATCCATCCTCTGAAGCCTGGGAGTGCAAGTTTTGAGGAGCCTTTGTCTATTTCCCAAAAGATCGGAAGACCCAGAAACAAGGAGCAACCCAAAACTCCTTCACAGGGCCATAATTAAAATTTTGGCAGGGAACCAAGACAGCTTTTGTAAGGTGATGATATTTTTGTCTTAGAAAGCAAACAGAACTCAATTAGGCCAGAGGAGAAGATGGGGGCTGCAACGCCAGGTGTGGTGGTTTGATTCAGGTGTCCCCTATAAACTTAAGTATTCTGAATGCTTGCTTGATCCCTAGCTGATGGCAATTTGTGGACTACAAGCTACCAGCATTGACCTTGGAAAATCTCTTTAAGTCAACTTCTGCTAGTTGTGAGACATTTGTGATTCATTGTGCTCCGTCAATGTCACCCACCTTGACAATGGGGAGGAAATCTATCAAGACCATACAAATGCCTTTGCCAGCTGAGCCGTCTTCCTGCCTGAACAGCAAGCAAACTAAAACCTAGAGTTGTTTGCCCTAAGTCCCTATGACGAGCCCTTCCTCTCCTAGGCTTACAGTTATGGTTGGGATTTCAATTTACACCAATCTGTTATATTTGACCTATGATTTGGGAATAGCATTTTCCATCTATGCCAAGCTGTACGACTCTGACCAAGTCATGCACAGACTTGGCTTTCTAATATAAAAATTAAAGTTAAAATATTGTCACCACCAGTTTAAAGAAGGGAAAAATTAAATGTTATAAATGGTAGTAACTATTGCTAATGCACACTGTGAGGGCCATGCTACAATATGACTGAATTCCTGAGAGTCCTGCTAGATTAACGAGATGATGATGGTGGTGGATGATTACATTTCACAGGACTTGGATCCCCTTTCCTCACCCTCCTGGAGCTGAGTTATTCTAGTCATATCTCTGGGCAGTTTTGTGAGTGGATCTTTAAAATAAAGGACTTGTTCATTTTCTTCCTTTCTATTTTTTTCTTCTACAACATGCATATAGACTACACTAAGCAGGCTTCTGAATTTTGATACCTCTAATGCTATGCTCTTTAGCTCCTCTTTCCACATCTCTCTTTTTACTGATTGATTTATTTGCAAGGAGAGAGAGAGAGAAAAAATATATGTGTGTGGTGCCAGGGACCCTTGCCGGTACAAAGAACTCCAGATGCATGCGCCCCTTTTTGTGAATCTGGCTTTACGTGGGCACGAGGGAACTGAACTCGGTTTGGTTTTGCAGGAAGACGCCGTAACTGCTGAGCCATCTCTCTAGCCTTGTATGTCTTGACAAATGACAAGGGGCTTCCCATTTCCCTGTAACTCCCATTCCTTGTCATTATTTCTACCTCCTGAGAAACTGAAATCAAGATGGTCTTCTACTTGACCAACGTCATTCTGAACGCAAACTTCATATTTTAAAGATACCATTGTGAGGAGCCATTCAAGTACTTCTCCACTTCCTCGCTCCCTTCTCTTTCTTCTATTTTTCTGTCATTTCTTCCTTGAATATTTACAAGCCAGAAGCTCAGACTGCAAGGTCAATGACATTTCTTTACCTCAAAAGCTCCAAAAGGGCAGGAGCCACATGTAGCTTATTTCCCATTGTATCTCCAGTGACTACCACAAGTATTCATCCCACCCAGGGCATCATAAATATTTATTAATGGTCATCAGGCAGGAAAGCAAGCAGGTAGGAATACCAGCCCTTGAGAAACTCACTATACAATAACGCAAAGGGGACAATTTCTCTCACCATGATAAGTCTAAAAGGAGATTTCTAGATGGGACGTTTGTGGACTATGAAAGAGACACCAAAATTGAGAAACAAAGGTCAGAAAAGTATTGGCAGAAGAGATTGCCCTTGAAATGATTTGATGGATCACTAGAACTAATGAGGAGGAAAAGGGACAATTTGGTAACAGAGGTAGTATGAACATGGCACAGAGACCACAGAGAAAATTAACTGATAAGAAAACTCCTCAGTGTTGACTGAGGCCTGGCTCTGTGCCAAGAATGATCCACATATCTCTGCTATGAGAGATGACAAGATGCCTGATATTACATGACCATTTCATTTCCAAAAGTTGGAAACGATTAAGAAAAATCCAAGTTATATTCCCAGATAGACTTTGATCTGTTAACGACTTCTTATTCATAATTCCTCCAATTTACAAGCCACAGTCAACCACCCAGTACTGAGTAATGCATCATAAAATAGCGAATGAAAAAAAATAATTACATGTTCCTGAAATTGCTTGGTGGTTATCCTTGAAATATCAAATCATTCCGATGAATTACTTGGTAATGTAACTTTTCTTTTTTAATTTCATGATAATGTTCCAATTTACTAGTCACAAAACTCCCTGACATCACTGCTGTCCCAGCGGGGTGGATATTTTAAGCAGTTTTGACAATATAATTACAGTTATTAGTTGGATATTTGTTTCCCATCAACTAAATAATAACACCTTGTCCCAAGGATTCAGGTTTCTTGGAAAAAAATCTCAAAGTGCTTTACCAACAAGCATAATTTTTCAGAAGTCAGAGCTGAGAAGTCCCCAGGATAAGGTGTGCATAGAAGGACTGCATTTAAAGGAGACCCTGACTCAGGGGTGAAACAGGCGAGCAGATTGCATCAGCTTTGCCTCATGAGGGGACCTGGGACTTGGGTGTACAATCTGTTGGCCAGAGGATCTCAGTGATACTTTCAATGCAAGAAGGGTGACTTTGACATTTTCTTTGCCAGTCCAATTCTTAAGGCCCAAAACACTAAGTTAAGTTTCTGCAAATCGGCTGTGAATGGAGCAGAAAAATTCACCTAGACATTCCTTTTTAGTAAAATATCAACAACAAAATTCTCATTTAAAACATGTAGTTCCGGCTGTCATAGGGCTGGAAGATTTTATGCAAACTGCAGTGGGAAAGAATCACCAACAGCCTTAACCAGCAGTGGACCCTGTGAGTTACACAACCAGCTAGCCAGACAAGATATGCTCGCTGGTGCAATAGTGGCATGACTGTTACAGGTGAACCAACTCTTCTCTGGTTGGATTGAGGCCTGTCCCATGGGAGGCAACTCGGGTCAGCTACTGAAAACCTAGTTAAAAGTTCCTGGCTGGGAAGGCCACAGGCCCTATCGAGGAAGCTACTACTGTTGTTTGGTTAAATGGATATGTTGTGTCCATCAAATTGCCTCTAAACATTTGTATTTGTGCCCATAAATTAGTGCTACTCTCATATTTTCAGAGAAACTTCTGTTTGTAGGTCATAGTTACTACTGGGAAGACACAAAACTCACCAAAGTACTGAATTTAAGTGACTGTTGAGTGCTTTTCAATAAAGGAGGCCTCTCTATTGCACTCTCCAGGGCTCAGGGAACATTGGAAAGCAGGGATCAGAAAGAATGTAAGATCCAGATGATGAAGATGAGTACTTTGAAACAGAGTCTTCCAGAAACAAAGTGGCCATTGCATTCATAACCTCACAGCAACTGTTGGTTGTCACCTGCACAAGACCTGCATGATGTTGAGCCCAACAATGTCCCTTCATGGATGATGGAGGAGGGGACAGAAAGGACATCAAAATAGAAGACTCGTAAGGTATAAGGGGTTCTCTAGAAAAGGAGATGAAATAGAGGGGACAAAGAAGGTAAGGGATTATTATAACTGCCCGTCGCCCGTGGAGGCAGTGATCATATAGATACACACACACCACTTGTGGGTTGATGAGCGTGTGCTTTTTCTATTGCGGGGAATGAGGCAGTATATATAGAGCTTCCTGGTCAATCAGGGAGCTATTTATTGGTCTATGACAAGAACCTGTGAGCATGACGTGCAAATAGCCTAATCAGGACTACCTCCTGAAACTCATTAAGCCAAGCTCCTCTTGGCAGGCTGTCAGGTGCCATCCAAGACTTAGCTAGAGTGTGCCTCCAAAGGCCCCCAAAGGCTTTCGCCCCTGACAGATTATGAACAATATACATTATGTAATGTATGAAAATTGTCAATAATATATATGTACACAAACATATTTATATATATGCATATATAAAGAAAGAGAGGATCTTCATAGCAATTAGGGTAATTCTATGCAAAAGGCATTTCTAATTTACCAGTGACCATCTATTGGATAAGCAATAGCAAATGAATGCTGTCAGGGCTCTTATCATGATTTGGAGAATCCACAGGAAAGCACCAGGGTTGGTCAGGTAGCAGATGGGTAGAAAATGGAGGCTGTATTAGTTACTTTCATTGCTACTATGACAAAATCTGTGAATTTAAGAGAAGTGGTTTATTTTGGTGTCATAGTCAGCCACACACCACTGGGATGAATCTTCAAACCAGGCACAGTTTTGGGGGAGGAAAGGATTTATTTGTAGCTATAGATACAGGGGAAATTCCAGAATTCAAAAGAAGCTGCTCCCCTTTCTCAGGTCCAAGCAGAGAGAAAAACCCATCACGAACACGATACACACAGAACAGAAAACAGGCAGGAGGGCCCAAAGAGAATTTCTTCTCCTTTATATAGCCTTAGGGTGGAGGTCTTACAACCCTTTCCCAGACTTAATGGCTTCCTGAGTCTCTGGAATTTCCTTCCTGCACTGGTCACACAGGAAAGGATGTGTACTTCCAGCTTCTTTGAGCTTCTTTACATCCTGCCCCCTACTCAGAGGCTGCCTTCCTGTAAACATCCTCAGAGACCTACCCAAGATAATTACAAAGATCAAGTTGACAACAAAACCTAACCATCACATTTGGCTCACTGTTTAATGTCTAAGGGAACACAGTCTGCTGCAGTTGCTTTTTGTTCCTGGATAAAAACCTGACCAGAAACAAGTTATCGTAGGGTATGGTTTATTTCAGGGTTATGGAATCCAGGAGAAGCACCATTCATGGTGGAAGAAGCTAGCTCACTTCCATAGATGTATCTATAGAAGAGAGAGAAAAAACAACACCAGCAAGCACCAACAGCCAGCACACACAAACAGCCAGAGCTCAAACTGCTCTTTATACACCTAGTAAAGCCAAACTACTAGATCTGCCCTCAGTGATAAACCTCTTCCTCAGCAGGGCTCCACACACTGGAGACAAAAGGTGTAAGCTCAGTCATTAAAAATCATCTGAGTCTATGGGGCCATACATTCAAACCACCACACAGTCTCTCATGGTAGGGCTGACATGACAGCTTGAGTTCTAGCTCTAGCAGTGTGAGCCTGAAGTATAGCTTCTTTTGGGCTTGCCATAAGCTGAGAGAGTCTCAGCCAGAAGTGAGGAGGGGCTATAGCCCTCAAAGCCCACCACCTCCCCAAATAGTACTACTAGCTGGAGGCCAAGTATTCAAACACAAGAGCTTATTGGGTACATTTCACATTTATCTATGGAAAAAGCCTTTTTGGTGTCTTTATGGGTGAGCCAAGCTAAACAGTTTTATGATTGATTAGTCTTGTAACACTAGCTTTCTGGAATATAGAGGCTGTCCTTAGATGTACCTTAGTGAGGTGATTTAAATGTGGAATGACCCCCAACAGACTCGTGTTTTAATGCTTAATCTCCAGTTGTTGGCATGGTTTGGGAAGCATATAGAGCCTTTAGGAGGTTTCTGGAGGAAATGTGTCATGGGGGGAGGGGTGTCTTGAGGTCTAATAGTTTAACCTTGCTTGGTGTTCTTGCCCTTGTTTACTTCTCCAGGCTGATGTGATAATGTGATGCTGGCTGTCTTCTCCTGCCACTATTTTCTCACCATGATAGACTTCATCTCAAAACTGTAAGCCAAAATAAGCTTCCATAAGCTTATTCTTGTCAAGTATTTTGTCCCAGCAACAAGAAGGTAACAGATACAACCTGACCATTGGGAATTCAAAACAGACCAGTAGAAAGTGTGGGGATGTGAGCTCAGGATTGGTTGGTCGGCTTGTATGTCAGGCGGTCTTTTGCTACTTCAAGGAATTGATGAACCCTGGGATAAGCACTCTCTCCAAGGTTAGCAATGCCCCAGATATCAGAGCATTAGAAACACCTGGTTAATACAGCAGAGCAGAGAGCAATGTGATGGGGAAAAGTGAAGCAAAGTACCATGGGAAATTATTGAGACATAGTTTCCTGAGAAATCATAGCTGGGCTCTTGGCTCTGTGACATGTCCCCAAACACTGTGTCTTAGAATGTTTTGCTTATTGGAATAGGGCAGGGGAAGGATTTCTCAGCCAATTCCTTTCGATCTCTCTCTGGAGAGGGATGGCCCTCTGGCTATGTGTACTTCTAGATCACATCACAGAAGTACCAGAAGCAGACAGCAAAGGACTGAGAAACAAGTAGCATGTGATGTTTGTGGCAAGCTGAAATTCAAATGACATAGAAGCTGTTATGAGCTGAACTGTGCCTGCCCCCATTTCATAACTGGCAATGTCCATGCTAATTTTACTTCAGAATATGACTTTAGCACAAGATGGTGAGGTCCCATGGGGACATGTCCTTCCAATGTGACTGGCATTGCTCCTAAGAAGAAAGAATTTAGACACAGATGCAAACTGACAGCGATGACACAGAGAAGTGATATCCATTGGTAATCCCAGCAAAGGCCTCAGATATAAATCAGCCCTCATAACACCTTGATCTTAGCCTTATGGCCTTCAGGACTGTGAGAAAACATGTTACCATTTGAAGGATGCAGGCTGTGGTTCTTCATAATGGTAGCCTGAGGATGCTAACAGAGCCACTGCACAAAGTCGTCCACAAGCTATGCAGTTTATAAAGGCAGACTCTGAAGAGGTTGATCACAGAGCAACCTGGGACAGGTAATGAACTAATAGCCAGCTTTTAAATAAAATCTCTCCAGTAAGCACACAATTGCATGCACTGAAGGATGGTGAGTAGAGAAGACAGAGGGGAAATAGAATGTACACTTCAACTACAGCTAGGCGAAATAAATAGAAGAGAGAATTAGGAAGTTATAGAAAGTGAGCTTTTTCCTGCCATAACATTGTTTTGATTCGACTAACTATACTAAAATTAAATCTATATAATGCTCATTATTATTTTTTTCTTTGATCCTTTTGTTCCCAGGATTTTAAATGAGAAAACATACTTTATTAAGCTATATGATCTTATTGGGTCTGTTTACTCCCACCAAACTTGAAAACATCTCAGAGCTGTGCTGAGCAGGATTCTGTAGCTCTGTCTAGAAGGCTAAGCAGGCCAGCACTGTCCTGTGCTTAGCTCATGACAGGGTGTGCACACACTGCCCTGGATCCTCTCCAAGGACCCGAGCAGGCTTCATTCATGATCCCCAGATATACCAATGCAGACTATAGTAAAATTGATTTCTGTGCTGTTTATTGTCTATTAGAGCAAATACTGAGGATTTTCTAAGTGGGAAGCACCATTCCTAAGTGTCTCTGGCCCTGGTTGAGAATGGAGCCAGTGGAGCCAATAAAGAACCTACAGCTGTCCCAGGTTGTTCAGTTTATTGCTGGGACTTTGTTTCTCATTTGGAGTTAGATGTCTCTTCTCTCAGGTCTAGAATCTGTCTGGTCACCAGAGTTCTATCGTTTCCTAATTGATCTCGAGCTGCCTGGTGTATATTTTCTAAAGTCAAGTTGGTAGAGAAACACACAAACACACAAACCAGAAACCTGGCCATCATTTGACCCTATTTCTTGGGTTCTAGAAAACATAAGTCTTTGCTAGCATTTCTGGGGCCTTTGCAATTTGCAAATCATCATCACAGGTCTTCGGTTCTCCTACACCAACCTCCAAGAAGGGCAAGCAGAGTCAGTTCACTGTTCACAGTTCACAGAGGGAGTTTGTGATTTTGCTGGGGCATAGAAGGACATTTTTTTCTAACCTGGGCTTTGGTCTGGCTGATCTCAAACTCAGGCTCTTCACAGCACACAAGGTCACACCTTGGGGAATCACACTTAAGGGTGATGTAGGCAGGCAGGCTCCAGACCACGGTAGTCTCAGTTTAGAAGCATCCTGGGTCAAGCTACACTGGGCAGGGCCTTACACTCCCCCAGGCATTCCCTGGTGGCTTCAAAACTCCTAAGGACTGCTTGCCATCACTGCTCTTAACCTGAAGGGCTTAGGGGACCAGGATTTTCCGAGGATGTGGGCCTCACCCTTACTAAGACCAGGGCATTAGAATGAGAGACACATAGGTCACTGTGGGAGGAGAGATCTGAGACAGCAGGTGGATGAGCCCCTTGGCCAGCTCTCAATGTTAGCACCTGTTCATCAGGATGGTCTGGGGGCTCAGTGAAGCCCTGAGTAGCCCTCTTTGTTTACTGAAGAGGCTCTAAGAGGGGACTTTCCTTGAGGATCCCAGCTCATAGCAGCCCCTGGGGACTGCCTTCCTCACAAGCAACAGAGGGCTCCAGTACCAAGGGAAACCCTCAGGACAAAGGATGCAGGATCTGGCAGGTACAAGTAATGGAAAGGTAAATAGAAAAGATAAGGGAGAGGTGATATGGGTGTGGCAAAGGCAGGAGGTGCTCTGCTGAGCTGCTGGCAGTGTTTGGCAAAGATGTCCAGGCCACAGCAAGGCTCAATCAGTGTTCAAACAGTGGATGAGTGAATGGGCGATTGACGTGTATGTTAATATTTCTTCTAATGATTTACCTGCTTCTGGTGGAAGAAAGCACACATTTCTCTACATCTATGTCTGTGGCCATAGGCAGACTTTTCTATAATGTTTACCATTACTCTCTCATTATCTATCATCTATTTTCTATCCATCCATCCATACCTAATCTATCTCTATTGAAATATAAATATAGACATAGAAATGGATAGATAGATGGACTCACATATGCACATCTCTGGAATTGCAGTCACTATACATATGTTGTTTAGTTTCCTTTTCATAGCTACATTATGAAAAGTGAATGAGGCTACACTCATTGATGTGGAACCAGAGAAAATAAACGCTAAGCCATGTGCATTAGTTAAAGCAGCCGAACAAGAATTGGACACAGCTTTGTGGAATATCTAAAGCAGGGGCCCTTGTGGCTGCTTCTACCTCTCTTCCCTCTCCGAATCTCCAGCCACTTGCCAGACTGTCTAGCTGGTTTGGGTTTTGTGAAATTCTCTTTGAAAGTCCTCACAAAATGAAATGAATCTCACCATTGACTTGTCAACCTTGATAGATGGATAGTTTTCTAAAATCCCCAGCTGAAGGCAAGAAAAAACATAAAATAACAAAAAAAAAGGACGATGGTTTTATGTGCTGACTAACATTTCTAAGCAGGGATCTAATTAAAGTAGGCTTGCGGAACCACTCTGACTTAAGAACACAGTGTGAGAAGTGTGTCTACCTGAATGTATCAAGAATAAACAAAGGGAAAAAAGAATAAACAAAGGGAATAAAGATATATTGCAGAGAGAGAAGAGAGAGAGAGAATATGGGTACTGTAAAGAGAAAAGGGCCTGATGATAGGGTTATTGAAGCCAGGGCTATCTGCTGACAGCTTTATATTAAAAGACTTTGAGAATAAAAAAAGCACTCCTTTTTCCCTAAAGGTTAAAAGAGCAATAAGAGATAAAGCGATTTCTATTTGGCTCAATGAAACTGCACAATCCATTTCATACTGTATTCAGGGAGAGGAGAGTCTGGTTTACCTCACAAACATGCTGGGGGTGCAGTGGAAATTGAACACAGTTCCTGACCCCCTGTCTGGATGGGGGACAGCTGGGCCTGCTGCTAAGGGAGCTTGTACCAGCTACAGACACAGTTCAGAGAGATTTCCAAACTCAACTATCATTTACTGCTCTGTTCCTATTTTCCAACATGCTAGGTGCTCTGCAATGCATGGTTTGAGGGAGTCACATCAGCAGTCATAGTAGGAAGGAAGGCATCACGGTCCCAGGAAACTGAAGCTTAAATAGGCTAAAGTTGTAGTCGGCCCCACAGATCTCCAAGTTGAATGCTTGGAGCCACTGAATATTGTCTTACACAAAAGTGAGACAATGGAAATGAGTTGAGATGGAGTAATCTTCTATACTATTTGGGTGGGGCTTAAATATAATCATAAAGATCCATATAAGAGGAAAGCAGAGGGATATTTGGCGACAAAAACAGCCAAAGTGATTTACAAGAGACAGCAGCAGCTCTCCGGTGTCTTGGTGAACTGTGCCAGAGAGAGTTCTTGTCACAGGGTGGTAAACCATTCCTGTCTGGGCCGCATGGCAATCAAAGGCCTATAGGAGAGAGTGAGTGGATGCAATGGGCTTCATTAAACGGGATTCAGAGATGCAGTAGAAGTAGAAACATCAGACAAGCAAGGAAGTGTACCCTGACATTGTCAAGGACTTCCCAAAAGTGGGCAGTTCAAATGAGGGCTGGATTGGGGGCATTTCAGTACCTTGGAACTGTCCCTACCTGTAATTGAAGGTACCCGGACTGATTGATTATCTATTGGAAGTTTGATAGTAACCCCAGATCTATTTTGTTGAGGAGGGGAAAGGAAAGGGGCAGTCTGGTCCCAGAAGCAGTGATTAACTGCCTTGCTGACCACAATGTTTCTGGATGAACTTCCAGTGTCCCAATCTGTCCTCTGGGGTCAATGTACTTTCTCAGTCTCCAAGCCAGCCATACAGTTTCTATGTTTCTTAACTGTATAATTCCCAGAATCAGGGGATTTCTCCCTCATGATGACTGAAGCCAGATGCTGTTTGCTGACTTTAATGCTGGAATAAGGAAGAAGGATTGCTCAGTGGTAACTGGTACTTTCCTGCAAAGCTTGCTGATGCTAATTCAATCCTCCCCAGCACCTATACAAAGATAGCAGCAAAGTGTATAGGGAGTTTGTGATCTCAAGGAGCCATAAAGTTTGTTATAATGTTATAGCAGCCCCTGGAAATGAACAGAACTTCTTATCCAATGATATCAGCCAGGAAATAGAAGAGCTGAGACTTGAATCTAAGACTTTGGATTCAAAATCTGCTATCACTCTAAAAGAAACCTGCTTGTGACTGTGTGGCATAGACCCAGACCATAGGTACCACTCAGATTCCTAGCTAGTCTCTACCTTCTCACAACAATTCCCAAGCATGACTGGGCTTCTGTTCTCCCAAGTCCCCTGTCATAAGATACATAGTCCCACAGCCCAAATACTAGGGATCAGCATTAAAAATTTCTAGCTTAAAAATGTGGGTTTCATGGGAGTATAGCCCAGTGGTAGAGCATTTGACTGCAAAAATATGGGTTTCCTAAGACCTCAACAATAAAGCAGTCTTAATACTCACCCATCATGACTCAGGGAACTGAGCAGAAGAGGGGGTGGAAAGATTTTAAGAGACATGGTGGATGTCATGGTTTGATACAGGTGTCCTCCACAAACAATTGAATGTGTTCTGATAGATCGATCCTCAGCTGATGGCAGTTTGGGTTTTACAACCTCGATGAAGCTGTGTTGTTGGGGGCGAGCTTATGGGGTTATAAGCCAGCTTCCCCTAGCCAGAGTTTGGCACACCTTCCTGCCGCCGTTTGCAGTGCTGTGGCAGAGGTGATGTCCAGCCCTCTGCTCATGCCATCACTTTCCCTGCCAGAATGGAGTCTCCCCTCGAGTCCGTAAGCCTAATAAACCCATTCCTCCACAAGCCGCTTTTGCTTGGGTTCTTTTTGCGCAGCAACAAGAAAGCTGACTGCAACAGTGGAGGAGAATATCCAGAGACATTGCCCCCCTCAGTAACAACATACAATGGGGGATGGAACCGGGCTGACTCCTAGGCTATCCATAATCCCCTGCCTATGGAGTGATCCAGTTTTCTCACTGAGGAGGATACCCAGCTGATTGGGGACAGAGAAGAGGGAAATTGGGGAATTAGGGACATCAATGCATTATTGGCTCATTAAGTGTATCTAATTATGGATAATAAAGAAAAAATTGAAAACAAAACAAACAAAAATTGGGGATTTGATGCAAGCTCTAAGATATAATGAGGGAATCATCACTGATACTTTCTATTTTTAAAATGTGTTTTGTATACATGTTAAGAGAGAAAAACAGTCAGCATACCCATCTTCCTTTGAACCCATGAATATGGGGGAAATACTTTGTACCTAGCAATGAAAGGAGGCAGGGTATTGCTCCTATCTCAATGATGAGAAAACTGGACTACATTCAGACAATGTGTTATGATAGGGCCTAGGTCCAAAGTCACCATGGGCCACAAACTGAGTAGCGTGAAATAACAGGAATTTACTGACTTTGTGCGCTGGAAGCTAGAGGTCTAGAACCAAGGCATTGGAAAAGCAAGGCTTCCTTTGAAGTCTGAAGGGAACAAGCCTTCCTTTCCTCTTCCAGCTTCCAGTGCTTGCCAGCAATTTTGTGTTCCTTGGCTTGTAGGTGGTTTGAATATAAAATGATCTCCACAGGTTCATGTGTTTGAATACTTAATTCCCAGCAGGTAGTGGGCGCTGTGTGGGAAGGTTGTGTACCTTTAGGAGGTGGAGCCTTGCTGGAGGAGGTGTGCTCAGGGGATGGCCTCAGGGTGTTACAGAGCAGCCCACTTGTTCTTTTAAGATCCTCCCTGCTGATGTGATGATGTGATAGTCTGCTCCTGCCCTGCTTTCCCTGCCCTGCTAGACTTCCCCTCAAAAGATTAAGCCAAAATAGAAACCTTTTCCTTCCAGAAGTTGCTTCTGGACAGGTTTATTATATTTTGTTTTATTTTATTTTATTTTAGCCTCAAAAATGAGAAAGTAACTTATATAGTGAGCTACCCAGCTCTGTGCTTTTGTGATCACATAATCATCTGTTTTTCTCAGTGTCTCTGTTTCTTCCTCATTTCTTATAAGGGCATTAGGTTGGATGGAAGGCCCACCCTGACCCTAGCATCACCACATCTTAATTTAACTAATTATATCTGCAGTGTTCCTATTTTCAAATAAGGCCACAACCACTGGGGGCTATGACTTGAATATATCATTTGGGGGCACACAATTTCATCCATAACATTTTCCAAAGCCATTTAGCTAGTGAGTGGCAGTAATGAACTCAAATATAGACCTGGCCTTTTTCCATCCTCCAGACTTGATGAGTAAGTGGGTTCTTATCAAAATGAGAATGAGGCTCAGGGCTTTTCAGTGTCTTCTTACCCTCCTTCCAGCAAGTTCCTGGCGCCAGGAAGTCTCCCAGGTAACTTTACTTGGGAGCTCCGCCTTGCTCCACTGAGCTCAAGTTGGAGGGAACTCATGTTTGCAAGTCTCTTTACCCCATTCCAGAAGACTTATTCACTTTATTTCTGTTCCATTCAGCATGAAATTGTTCTCCAATATGCAGAGGAGGAGGCTTTCCATTAGAATTGATTGCTTTCTACCTGAGAGCTGTTAGGTCATTTGTCCTTTTGATAATCTGCTGAAAATTAACCATTCCTATCTTTGGCATGTTGAAAAACTTTTGGGCTGTTGGTATTTATCTTCTTGATTTTTAAAAGCTCTCTCTCTCTCTCTCTCTCTGTTAACCTTTAGCTGTCATAGCCATTGTAATATTTCCTCCAACCTATCACTTGTCTTTTGAAATGACTTCATACTCTCTTCTCATACAAAGATCATAATCTCCCATGGCCTAAAGCATAGTTTTTTCATTCATAACTTCTGAACTTCCTAGGTGGTTTAGGACGTTCTCTCTGATTCCTTGGAGATGCACACAACCTCCTTAGACTCTCTGTCTCCATCTCTGTCTCTCTCTCTCTGTCTCTCTCTCTCTCTCTCTCTCTCTCTCTCTCCCTCTCTCTCTCCCGCTCTATTTTTGTGTTGCCCTGAATTTCATTTACCCTTCTGCTTAAATGGAATATGCAAATGATTGTGAAGTTGGTGATTCTGTTAACCAGATAAAATGTGCTGAAGTCTGTTTTTTAACACAGACTAAATATAATTAGTTTGTACTAACAACAGTCCTGCATAATTTCTGGATTTCAGTGAATGGGTTCTTAGCTCATTGAATATACAATATTGAACACAGAGACTTATTGTGACTGGATAAACTGAGATGAGTTTGAATAGAACACTATTCTATTAGTCTATGAGTTTGAATAGGGCACTATTTATTCCCCTGTCCTTTATGATGTTTTCTTTTGGCAAAATTTAAGACAAACAGCTTGGCAAATCAGTGCAATGCTGTACACATGCACACATGTGTACATATGTTTAGGTAGAGATAGTGAGGTATGCATGAAAACTCACAAGTCTGCTATGGGGACAAAAAGATAATACCAACCACACACGGTTATGGATAGAGCTGACATTCCTGTAAGAAAAGAAAGAGAAGAGCCCAAGACCATTATTTCCAATTTTTTTCATGACACAGGAACCTTAAGAAATAGAACATCAAGGAAGAGTTGGTTTTATTTTAAGTCTGAGTTATGTGCAGAGGTGTTTGGACTGAAAGGCATGTTGTGGTGGTAAAGCCATGGAGCAGGAGTCCTAGAAAGACTGGCTGTGCATGTCGTGCATGGCCTCTCAGCACGCCTTCCCCCTGGGTAGGAGTGAGATCACTGTGGGATGAGGGTCTCATAACCACTTTCAAGGAATGTTGGTCAAGGAAGGACCTTTCTAGGTTTTATTACTTGCTTGGGGGAAGAAGAGTTCTAGTTCTTATGAACTAGATCAAGGGACAGAAAATCTAGTTTCAGTGACTCTTTTGGGGAGGAAGGGTGTGGGGAACAGAGAAGAGAAAGTTGGGAAGACTGCTTTTGAGGTTTCCCAATCTCCTTCTGTTTAAGAACTCGGCAGCATTGGTGTCATCCTATAAGGCATGATTTTCCAAGTCCAAGCTTCGTCAGTGTTGGGGAGACAAATCCATGAAGATTCTGGTCACTGTTGCCTCCCTAAAACTGTAAGAAATGAGATGCCTCGTTACCTGGGTTATATGGAGACATGCCTTCTATACTGTAGGGAACATTAATGCACCTTAATAAAGCTTCCAAAAACTAATAAAAGATGGACAGAGTGCTTGGTGGGCCTCTTTAGATTTAGGCAACAGCAATATGGGAGCCCTGCTCCAAAGTTTTATGGGGTGTCTTGGTTTAGATTGGCACCAAAAGTAGAAGAAGGCTTTACCACACATTCAAGTTAAAGGAGCTATATAACACAGAATATCTGATGATGTCAGCTATATCCTAGCTTGAGAAGAACAGTATACAGAAGGCATGGGAAACTAAATAGGGAAATCAGAGCAGATCTCTAGGTTTTGGATAAAAACTGTGCTTCTATGAGGAGAAATACACACTGCTCAAAAATCTATGCTACTCACTTAGGACCTAGTGAATGATCACAGAACATCAAGCGACTAAGCATTTAGTACAGTCCCTCAAGATCTGGGCATTGTCAGCTGTACCACATCATAACGGTGGGTGGCTACAGCATATGGTTAAAACCATCCGTGGTAGCAGATCAGGCTGAAGCAAGTGGAGAAGGGATAAGTTACCAGAACAGGATCCTGGTCCTTTGTCCCCTGCTTCAGTTGCACCAGAGCCTGGCTCAGCACCCATGGGGTCTTATGGGGTTCCCTTTGATGGCTGGTGGAAAAACAAATCTTAGCCTTGGTTCTTGGGTGGGTCATCTGTTTGTTAGTGTGCTGCCTTCGGTCTGGTGCTCCACTCTGCCCCTCTGAGGTATTCATGACAGTGGAGAGTGAAATCTTGGCACATAGATCTTTAACATGTGACCACTAACTTTGTATGGAGGTTGATATAGGCTGAGGAAAGGACACATCTAGTGGTGAATGTCTTAACTGGTTG
>PVHP010003341.1:0-10406 GCA_004024765.1 Zapus hudsonius
TTAATACTCATCCACCACGACTCAGGGAACTATGCGGAAGAGGGGGCGGAAAGATTGTAAGAGCCGTGGTGGGGGAGATTATCCAGAGGCATGGCCAGGAGAACCTGGCTGAATACTAGGCTATCCATGGTCCCCTGTCACAAGGACTGATCCAGACGACCCATGGAGGAGGTTATCCAGTGGAGGGGGGAGGGGAAGGGAGGGCAGTGGGGAATTGGGGATAACAACTCATAGTTAACCCACTAAATGTTATAACTCATTATGGACAATAAATTTAAAAAAAAAAAAGAAAGAAAGAAATGGGCTGGAGAGATGGTTCAGAGGTTAAGGCAGTTGCCTCCAGAGCCTAAGGACCAGGGTTCAATTCCCCAGTACCCATGTAAGCCAGATTCAGAAAGTGGCACATGCATCTGTAGTACGTTTGCAGCAACTGGAGGCCCTGGCACACCCATTCTCTCTGTCTCTCTGTCTGTCTCTCTCTCTCTATCTATCTATCTATCTATCTATATATATGTATGTATATATATATCTGCTTACAAATAAAATATTTTAAAGAATAGGAATGCCAGGCTAATTTTTTTTTTTTTTTTTTTTTTTTTTTTTTTTTTTTTTGGTTTTTTGAGGTAGGGTCTCACTCTAGCTCAGGCTGACCTGGAATTCACTCTGTAGTCTCAGGCTGGCCTTGAACTCACGGCAATCCGCCTACCTCTGCCTCCCGAGTGCTGGGATTAAAGGCGTGCGCCACCACGCCCGGCTTAGGCTAAATATTTTTAAGCTTCATATTTTAATATTTAATATCTATCATTAGTTCTGTCTAAAGAACACTGATTATGTAGAATTTTAACACTATAATCTATAAACTGTAGTATATCTATAGTTATTAGTGTCATTTGAAAATCAGAGATGCTGGGGAGATAACTCAGGAAGCAAAGTGCTGTCCTTTCAAGCCTGAAGACCTGAGTCCAGTTCCTAATGCCTTCATAAAGGCTGGGTTTTTAACCCCAGCACTGAGGAAGCAGAGCCAAGAGGATCCCTGGAGCTTACTGATGAGCTCCAGGCCAACGAGAAACTGTCACAAAAAGGATGGATAGTGTTCCTGAAGATGACATCTAAGGTTGTCCTGGGTCCTTCACACGCATGTGCATTGCACTCCCAACATAAGTACACCTACACACTCATGCAT
The DNA here is from genome assembly GCA_004024765.1 of Zapus hudsonius. Lineage (NCBI taxonomy): Eukaryota > Metazoa > Chordata > Mammalia > Rodentia > Dipodidae > Zapus > Zapus hudsonius. Next base: position 1,184 of record PVHP010003341.1, read on the forward strand.
AGCCATACACAAATGCATGCCAAATGCGAATAATTTTAATTATTGCTTAGCAAAAATCCAGTGCCTACAGGTAGAAATGTTGTCAGCCACAGACTGATGAGGACGTAACTGACAGTGGTGTGTATGATCATGAACACACTTGACCCTTGGACTACTCCAGTCTAGATCGAGCAAAACCCCAAATTCGCTTTGGAAACATCTCGGTGCTCGGTTTTCCCAGTCACTCAGGACAACGTAAGATTTCAGCGCTAGATAACATGAGCTGTCCAAGGCCAGCTGACTTCTGAAGGTCGTATTTCACCCGACATTTTTGTGTTCCCTCCTATTAGAAGATAGTTCTGTACAGTTTATACAGAGGAACATGAGGTTTAAAGATTGTAATTTTGGAGCCAGGTGTGGTGGCAGAGGTAGGAGGATTGCCATGAGTTCAAGGCCACCCTGAGACTACATAGTGAATTCCAGGTCAGTCTGAACTAGAACACGACCCTACCTCAAAAAACTAAAAAAAGCCGGGCGTGGTGGCGCATGTCTTTAATCCCAGCACTTGGGAGGCAGAGGTAGGCGGATTGCCGTGAGTTCACGGCCACCCTGAGACTACAGAGTGAATTCCAGGTCAGCCTGGGCTAGAGTGAGACCCTACCTCAAAAAACCAAAAAAAAAAAAAAAAGATTGTAATTTTGTACAGTAAAAGTTAAATAAGAATAAGAGAGACCAATTAGAGGGGCCTTGGTCCAGATTAGCAGTGAGGTGGTGACCCAGAGAAAACACTCTAATTCTAGGGGTCATGGGACTTGATGAGCAGTCGTATCAAGTGGGATTCTTTTCCTTGTGCCCTTTGTGGTTTGAAAATTCAGGCAGCCCCCTACAGCTACACAAAAGAAAGCATAGTTTAGGGTATTCCCAGATATCCCACTTCTGATCGTGGCTCCACCAAGTATGCCTCCGAGGAATAGCATTTGCTATTTTTAGTTAGGCATGATTGATCACTAAGAATCCTTCATGAAACTAACACTGTAGGTTTAAGAGAAAGCGCTGGGTTTGGAGGCGCATACCTTCAACCTCAGCACTGAGGAAATAGGGGCAGAAATGCCTCGAGTTCAAGGCCAGCCTGGTCATCTATATATGGCTACATCCTAATGCATAAGAGAGAGAGAGAGAGAGAGAGAGAGAGAGAGAGAGAGAGAGAGAGAGAGAGAGAGAGAGAGAGAGAGAAAGTACTTTAATAAAAACAGCAATAAATGAATGCCCCTCAATGCCAGCAGGCTTCATACGTCATTTCCCTTTCTGGTTCTCTTGGCCTTTGGGCACAGTCTGATTCACATGCTTCTGCAGTCAGTTCTCCCCATGACATCCAGATGTACTCTAACATGGAAGCCTGAGAAGCAGACTCAGCAAGGGGTGAGTATCCAGTTCTTGATGCACCATGTGTATGACATAGATACACTGTTAGAGGAAGAAAAGAGAAATCCTGCTCAGATACCACTCTCAAACAGTATTCTTTTAAAAAAACATTTATTTGTGAGGAGGGAGAGAGAGAGAGGACAGAGAGACATGCCAGGACCTCTAGCCTCTGCAAATGAACTCCAGATGTATGCGCCACTTTGCACATCTGGCTCTATGTGGGTACTGGGGAATTGAACCTGGGTCATGAGGCCTTGCAGACAAGCACCTTACCCACTGAGCCATCTTTCCAGCCCTCAAATAGTATATATATATTTCTTTCTTTCTTTCTTTTTTCTTTTTTTTTTTTTTTTTTGGTTTTTCGAGGTAGGGTCTCACTCTAGCCCAGGCTGACCTGGAATTCACTCTGTAGTCTCAGGGTGGCCTTGAACTCACAGCAATCCTCCTACCTCTGCCTCCCGAGTGCTGGGATTAAAGGCGTGCGCCACCATGCCCAGCTCAAATAGTATATTTTTATGGTTGACACAATACCCTAAATGCCGAAATACAAAGCAAGTCATCGTTATCCCTAACCTTAATCACCATTTCTGCTTTCCTAAGCTTGCAAACAGCATGACTGTCTTTAAGTAAATATGGGTCAGTGTACTGTGTGCAAGACTGTACCACAAACCTTGAGTCTGTCCCTGGCTGTGCTCTGTGTATAGACTGACCACCTGAGCTCACTGTGGGGCCCCAGCGGATTCTGATTTTTGTTTTTATTTTGCAAAAAGGGGTAAATGTCATATTTTTAAAATATTTGTATTTTGTTCCCCTAGAACCCTTTGAACACAAGCAAGTTTTCAGTCTGAGGATAAAAAGGGAAAATAACTTTTGGGTTTGCCAACATTCCCAGTGTCTTACAGCACTCTATGAAAGACAAGCTAAGAGATTTCCTCACCTAACTTCTTATTTCCTTCCTATACTTTTTTGCCTTTTCCTCACCTGACCAGAGTATGTATAGCATATGAAAATTGTCTTTCAGGGTCTCCAGGAAAATTTTCTACACACTAAGCTGGAGAGATTTCCTCTCCACCAGAAGATTATTGAATCCGTAGGACACACCATCTTCTCCAGAATACCACAGTCTGAGTCTCAGCCAAGTACCCAGGCTGAGGCTGGGAGCCCGAGACCCTGGGAAAAAATGGGCCCTGCTCACTCAACAAGTGAGCGGAGAGATGGTCTGGGCTGGGAGTGGGCGTGGTCTCAGCTGGCACAGCCAAGCTGTGGGGCCAAAAGGTCGTCGGCTAGGTGAACTATAGATGCGCAGCTGATACTCTATGGGAAAGCAGGGCACACACTGTAATATCAGCACTCAAGAGGCCAAGACAGGAGGCTCAAGTTCAAGACCAGCCTGGGCCACATGTTAGGTCCCTGTCTCTGTCAATGAATTGTCTGTGCCTGCTCATGACTGCTCAAGACCTCAGGGAGCCAAGAAAGAATCTAGGAGGAGCTTGGGCCTATGGCTGCCCTAGAGACATTTCCCAAATGTGCAGGAGCTACATGACAGCCCTTTCCTGTTCCTTGACAGTTCTAACTGAATCTGAGGTTGCTGGTGGCCTCCCTTCCCTTCCCTTCCATGGCAATTCTCCTCCCAGGAAGAAAGTGCTGGGTAGACTGAGGGTACATACAGCTCCTTGGCAGCACACTTGCTGGAGGCCCTCAATCCCATCCCCCTCACTGGGAAAACCATAAAAACAGCAGCCTCTGAGAGCCACGTGGCTTTGCTGACTTTGCCACCCCAGCCAGGTTTCTCATTGGCACTACTGACCTCTGGAGCCAGACATCCTTTCTGTAGGGAGCTGTTCTGTACATTAAAGAGGTTTAACAACATCCTTGACCTGTGCCACCCTAAGCCTCTTGCAGGTAAAACTGCCCCAACAGGGAGCACTGTGTGGATCCCAGGTACCTTCTCTGTGCTGTCCGGAACCTCCCAGGCACTTGGAACCCCCAGTTGTGAAGTTTGGGTTTGCCGTGGATGGGTAAAGGTTTCTGGTCTCCTTACGCCCAGATCATGCCTCTGTTAAAATCCTTGTCATTCGTGATCTTTCAGCCTGCTCTCCCCTCTCGCCCAAATCTAGTCAGTTCTTTCTCCAAAAAGTTGCTTGCATCGTCTGTCCCTGTCACCATTCCATCCATCCTCTATAATCTGTCACCTGTTCTATTGGGAACACCTCCTAATAAGGCACCTGTGTCCTGTCTTGTTCCCAGTTATCTAAGCTGGATTGCTAAACATAGACCAGACCAATTGCATTAGGAGCCCCTTGCCACTGCCTATGCAGGGCTCAGCGAGCATCTTTAAGGAATAGATGTGATGGTCATTTACATGAGTTTCTGGGCAGTCATCTTCACACTTTTTCTTCCTACATGTCTTTTAAAAAATATTTTATGTATTTGCAAGCAGAGGGAGACAGAGAGAGAATGGGTGCTCCAGGGCCTCTAGCTACTGCAAACAAACTCCAGACACATGCACCATTCTGTGCATCTGATTTTTGTGGGTACTGGGGAATCAAACTCAGTTTGTTAACTTTGCAGGCGAGCACCTTAACCTCTGAGCCATCTCTCCAGCCCTCCCCTACATGTCTGTCGTGCTCCTTATACATTGACCTTCCACCAGTCTTTACCAGCCTCCTTGATCACACAATTGCTCTGCCTAGATTCCCCTTCCCAAGCCTTGGGCTACTGCATTTATACCAAGAGCCCTCCCTCACCCTGATCCAGTCAGCGAAGCCTCTTACCTCTGTGCACTCCAGCTGGGGCGCTGTCCTATCTACTTCTGCATGTGAGCTACATATGTGCTTCTCAACACAGTGAAGAGTGAAGACATTGCCTCATCTGCATCTCCCCAGTACCTCTTAAAGTCGACCAGTGACAAGGGTTACTGTGTGGAGCATGCCGTGGTCATCCTCAGTAGCCCTGTGAGGCCAGTGTCCCCACTTTGCAGATGAAGAATCTCAGACGCAGATCTGATGTCTCCCAAAGGCACACAGCTGGTAAAGACGGACCTAGACTCCTGACTAGGTCCACCTAACAGTAAGACCTGCACTACAACCCATGTTCCGCACAGCAGGCAGTTAAAGAATGGAGAGTTGTTGAGTAGGGTGCCATACTCCACCACACAAATTTAGTTTACTGGTAAGTAGCGTTTCAGCTTAGCTCTTTGATTTCAAAGTATCGCTGATAGAGTCCAGCTCCTGCCGGATCCTGGGCGACTGTCTTAGCTTTGATTGCATTATGTAACCTGAGTGCTTGGCATCCACTGTTAGGGGCTTTTCTCCCAGTGAAGTCCTTGCCCATTCTGTGAGAACCAGCTTTGAAATCCTACAGTGAAGATTAAGGGTGAGACCGTGGTGTGGAACAAAGAGGTGCCAGCCCTCTGCAGAGGGACCTCGTCCAGCAGATACACAGTAGACAGAGCAGGGAAACATGAAAACTTTCCTCATCCCTCTCTCAGGTATTCAGAAGCCAGGCTTGTCCTTGAAAGGATTCACCGACTTCTTCCCACCTGCTGAGACAGGACATCTCCAGCCCCTCCTTCCTTGCCTCTAGTCCAGCCTAGAGTGTTCTGATCCCCTCTGCCCCATTCTGCATTGTGGGTATCCTGAGTCCCGGCAGTCTGAACTACTGTCGGCGAGGTGGTCATTTTCTCATCCTGAAACAGGACAGAGTAGAGTACAGTGGCAGACAGCTCTCTCCCTTTCTCTTCTCTCCCCTCCCCCCTCCCACACACAGGGCATCTGTATCTTCCCAGCACAGCTCCACTACCAACACCAAAATAGTACACAGGGCTTTTTTCTCTTGGGGGAAAAATGTCCTAAGTTTGTTCTTTTTGTTTGTTTTTGTCTGTTGTTGATGTTGTATTGTCTTTCTGAGGTAGAGTCTCACTCTAGCCAGGCCTGACCTTGAATTCACTATGTAGTCCTAGGCTGGCCTCAAACTCAGGGCAATCCTCCTACCTCTGTCTCCTGAGTGCTGGGATTAAAGGCGTGTACCACTCTGCCTGACTTTGTGTGTGTGTGGGGGGGTGTTTATTTGTTTGTTTGTTTCTTTCTTTCTTTTTCCAGACAGGGTCTCACTCTAACCCAGGTAGATCTGGAATACACTCTTTAGCCCCAGTCTGGCCTTGAACTCATGTGCCCTTCTCTCTGTGCTTTGACTAAAGGCGTGTGCCACCATTTTTTTTTTGGTATGTGTGTTTGTGTGTGTGTGTATGTGTGTTTTCAGAAGAGTCTCATATTCAGGCTTACTTAACTTGTTCTGTAGCCCAGGCTGGCCTGGAACTCATGACCGTCCTCCTGCCTCAGCTTCCTGAGTGAGTGCTGAGATGATAGGTGTGAGACCACCACCCCGGCATTCCTAAGTCTATTCTTTATTCCTGTTCTCCATGAAGTCACAGCTGCCTTTCCCAAATTTCATACTCATACCTCCTTTCTCCCATGTGTTTTATTTTTCTGATAGGGCCTCTGAAAATCAGCAGTAAAGAGGCCAGTCTGTTTAAACGCACTGCAGCCAAGTGGAGGTGATTGTCCACAGGGCCAGCTGCTACCTGGCAGGTATCCATGAGTCAGGGAAAGAGGGACATTGAAGTGCCTTCAGTTCTGTTGCCATGATAACAGCCTGGCGTGGAGGTTTGGTAGGGGAGGAGAGGCTGCTCTGTTGCCCAACTGAGGGCATTCACTCTCAACATCAGGCTTTTTGCCATGGCCTCTCTGGGCTTGGTTACCTGATTCTAATGTGTGCTGAGGAGATATTTTTAAATTACTGCAGTGAAAAGGAAAGAAAGTGCCATTTATGGAGCCCTTACTATGTTCCAGGCACCATGCTGGGTGGCCAAAAGCAGTATCATGTTAGTTTCGGCCAAGGACACTGCCCTTTGTGCAGCTGGGCTTCTGGCTGGGTCTCTGTGCCTCTGAGAGTTGAGTCCCTCTCCGTGCTCCAGCGCTGTGTCCTCAGCTCACCTTCTCTGGCATTCTCTCTACCTGCTTCGGCTTCAGTATTGGATCTGTATTCTACCTAAGAGGTTGAGTCACATACCTTTCTCACATCATGTCACGATCACTGGAAATGAAATTGACTCTCCTATAGAAAATAAGGGCAGTGCTGAGCTCCTAGGTCAGTGATATAGCTGCATTCTCAGCACCGCAAAAAAAGGGGGTGGGGAGAGAAAAAAGAATCATGGGTAGCTTCAGAAGTGAGAAGTCTTGACTGGTCCATGTTCCTTCTGATCTCAGAAACACAGAGCTATGAGCCCAACATTTCAGATTTCCTATAGCTGTTGGAGGCGGTCAGAAGACCCGCTCAGCCCGTTTCCTGGTTGGTGTATGACCTTGTTGCTCTCTAGCTCTCCTTCTTCTCCTCAAATGTCAAGTCAAGGCTGGCCCACACTAGTCTGTTTTCCTGGGGTCATGGGCCCTCACAAATCAGAAGCATAATTTCCACTCTTCCTGAGCCTGATACACTGCTTTCTCCGTTTCTCAGCATCTTTATTTGTTTGAAAAATGAAGAGCCAGCAGTCTGGAGAGTTGCTCAGATTAGAGTGTCTCTAGCTCCGCATTCCCAAGAAAATTGTTTCTAACCACAAGGGAACTCTGAACGGGAACTCTGCATTCAGGGAACCTGAGTTACAGAGCAGTTATTGTGTTCAGTCATTGGTTAGACATGTGATTGGCCTGGGCCTTAGTTATGGGTTATAAGATTCCACTGTCCTGTGTCAAGGAACCTGAAAGGTCTGAGTAGTGTTCTTCCCCAGGCCAATGGCCCCTCTCCCTTGGAGCTGACTAACTTAACTCTTCCTCCTTTGCTGAAAATTTCTATGTGACTCAGATTTGGGGGGCCATCTAGGATACACCCCTAGTCTGCCACTCTGCTGCTCATGTGGAACTGGTTGGCATTGAGCGGCATGCCTGGCACAGTCTCCACCGAGCACACAGCACTGCATGCTGCTGACAAGGCAAGGTGCAACTGCGGTCCCCTCCTCCCACCTTCTTGAGACAGGGCCTCTTGTTGTCGCTGCTGGGAAGGCCAGGCGAGCTGGCTCCAGCTCTCGTTGCTGAGATCCATGTGCCACTTGACTGCTGGCGCTGTATGGGTGCTAGGGACTTGAACTCCAGTTGGTAGGCTTGGAGAGCAAGCACCTTTAACCACTGAGCAGTCTTCCATCCCCGCACGACAGCCCGCTCCCTGCACCTCTGCATTGGCTTCATTTGTGAGAGGACTCTGTTGGCACATGGCTGACATCTACTCATGAGGGCAGTAGTTACAAGTGAGCATGCCAGCATGTGACCTGAAAATAGTAATGCCCTCAGAAGCATACCCCTCTTTGACAGTTTCAGCTGAAGCCAACCCAGGGACACTTGGCATTTCTGCGAAACAGTGATGTGATAAAGATCATAGTTCACAGTGGGGAGAGGTTTGAGGCAGGGTCTCTCTCTAGCCCAGGCTGACCTGGAATTCACTATGTAGTCTCAGGGTGGCCTTGAACTCATGGTGATCCTCCTACCTCTGCCTCCCGAGTGCTGGGATTAAAAGCGTGTGTCTGGTTAGCACACAGTGTGAAGGGCCTTCGGTTTTCCTACATTCTTGTCCGTCTCTACCACTGTAGCTGTTCTGGTGGGTGGTGAGTGCATTACATTGTGTCTGCAGTTTCCTTTGCCCTCGGGACTTTGCATCAGCTGCTTGGATGTGGTTATTAGCCTGCTCACATCTCTTTGTTTGGTGGAATATGTGTTTACATTTTGCCCATGTTATACTTGGGTTCTTTATATAAAGAACTGAGGATATAGTTCAGTGTCTAGAGTTCTTGTCTAGTATGTGTAAAGCTCTGAGTTTGATTCCCAGTACCACATAAAACAGGCATAGTATCTGTCGTAGTCAGCCACACGCCGCTGGGATGAATCTCCAAACCATGCACGATTTGGGGAGGAAAATTTATTGAACAGATCCAGGGAAAGAAGTTAAGGGAAAGCTGGCCCCCTTTCACAGAAGCAAGCAGAGACAGAGACAGACGCCCAGCACCAGCACCAAGCAAACACACTGTAACACACTGTGATTCACAAAATGCAGAACTCCAGGTCAGGGTTCCAGCTCTTCTTTTGCATATCTATCCTTAGTATTTTACATCCAAATTAGAAAGGGTCAGTCCCCAGGAGGCTAGGCCTTTTAAAGTGGTACTTCCTCTAGCCAGAAGCCTGGAGACAATTAATAATTTTAATAAAACCTTAATTCTTTTGGGGGACATTATTCAAACTACCACAATCCACCCCTGGCCCCCAAAAGAATTATAATTATCTATATTATGTTTAGTCCAACTTTAAAGATTCCATAGTCTTATCAACTTTAAATTTTGTAAAATCAAAACAAGTTACAAAATTTTAACATATAATGGCATAGAGCAAACATTTGGAACTGTTGTGAGGCATAACAAGGAAAGACAGGGCCAAAGCAAACTCAACAAATATTAGTAAACATCCACATCTGCCGTTTAAGTCCCACAGCACAGCCAGTGACTGACAAGTCTCTGGATTTTTCAATTTTGTCCCTCCAGCTTGGCTGAGTACTTGGGGAAACTTCCATCCCAAGTCAACAGCGCTCCATGGTACTCCTTGTAAAGTCCTGGTATGTCCACATCTTCGGGTCTCCACTGCAAACCACGGTTTACCTTCCAATGGCTTCACTTGCCAACCAGGGACTCCACGCCCTGTTTCAAATACCGCATCTCAGCAGCGGCACCTGGAACCGTGTGCACTTCACAACCCACTCCACGCATGCATTCCTCATGCTTCCAAAG